>WNGS01117832.1:0-25481 GCA_020271785.1 Procambarus virginalis
CTGTGTGTGTACTCAGGTGCGGGGTTACATTAGCCCGCACCCAGGTACTGTCTCTCTACACTACTGTGTGTGTACTCAGGTGCGGGGTTACATTAGCCCGCACCCAGGTACTGTCTCTCTACACTACTGTGTGTGTACTCAGGTGCGGGGTTACATTAGCCCGCACCCAGGTACTGTCTCTCTACACTACTGTGTGTGTACTCAGGTGCGGGGTACATTAGCCCGCACCCAGGTACTGTCTCTCTACACTACTGTGTGTGTACTCAGGTGCGGGGTTACATTAGCCCGCACCCAGGTACTGTCTCTCTACACTACTGTGTGTGTACTCAGGTGCGGGGTTACATTAGCCCGCACCCAGGTACTGTCTCTCTACACTACTGTGTGTGTACTCAGGTGCGGGGTTACATTAGCCCGCACCCAGGTACTGTCTCTCTACACTACTGTGTGTGTACTCAGGTGCGGGGTTACATTAGCCCGCACCCAGGTACTGTCTCTCTACACTACTGTGTGTGTACTCAGGTGCGGGGTTACATTAGCCCGCACCCAGGTACTGTCTCTCTACACTACTGTGTGTGTACTCAGGTGCGGGGTTACATTAGCCCGCACCCAGGTACTGTCTCTCTACACTACTGTGTGTGTACTCAGGTGCGGGGTTACATTAGCCCGCACCCAGGTACTGTCTCTCTACACTACTGTGTGTGTACTCAGGTGCGGGGTTACATTAGCCCGCACCCAGGTACTGTCTCTCTACACTACTGTGTGTGTACTCAGGTGCGGGGTTACATTAGCCCGCACCCAGGTACTGTCTCTCTACACTACTGTGTGTGTACTCAGGTGCGGGGTTACATTAGCCCGCACCCAGGTACTGTCTCTCTACACTACTGTGTGTGTACTCAGGTGCGGGGTTACATTAGCCGCACCCAGGTACTGTCTCTCTACACTACTGTGTGTGTACTCAGGTGCGGGGTTACATTAGCCCGCACCCAGGTACTGTCTCTCTACACTACTGTGTGTGTACTCAGGTGCGGGGTTACATTAGCCCGCACCCAGGTACTGTCTCTCTACACTACTGTGTGTGTACTCAGGTGCGGGGTTACATTAGCCCGCACCCAGGTACTGTCTCTCTACACTACTGTTGTGTACTCAGGTGCGGGGTTACATTAGCCGCACCCAGGTACTGTCTCTCTACACTACTGTGTGTGTACTCAGGTGCGGGGTTACATTAGCCCGCACCCAGGTACTGTCTCTCTACACTACTGTGTGTGTGTGCTCAGGTGCGGGTTACATTAGCCCGCACCCAGGTACTGTCTCTCTACACTACTGTGTGTGTACTCAGGTGCGGGGTTACATTAGCCCGCACCCAGGTACTGTCTCTCTACACTACTGTGTGTGTACTCAGGTGCGGGGTTACATTAGCCCGCACCCAGGTACTGTCTCTCTACACTACTGTGTGTGTACTCAGGTGCGGGGTTACATTAGCCCGCACCCAGGTACTGTCTCTCTACACTACTGTGTGTGTACTCAGGTGCGGGTTACATTAGCCCGCACCCAGGTACTGTCTCTCTACACTACTGTGTGTGTACTCAGGTGCGGGGTTACATTAGCCCGCACCCAGGTACTGTCTCTCTACACTACTGTGTGTGTACTCAGGTGCGGGGTTACATTAGCCCGCACCCAGGTACTGTCTCTCTACACTACTGTGTGTGTACTCAGGTGCGGGGTTACATTAGCCCGCACCCAGGTACTGTCTCTCTACACTACTGTGTGTGTACTCAGGTGCGGGTTACATTAGCCCGCACCCAGGTACTGTCTCTCTACACTACTGTGTGTGTACTCAGGTGCGGGGTTACATTAGCCCGCACCCAGGTACTGTCTCTCTACACTACTGTGTGTGTACTCAGGTGCGGGGTTACATTAGCCCGCACCCAGGTACTGTCTCTCTACACTACTGTGTGTGTACTCAGGTGCGGGGTTACATTAGCCCGCACCCAGGTACTGTCTCTCTACACTACTGTGTGTGTACTCAGGTGCGGGTTACATTAGCCCGCACCCAGGTACTGTCTCTCTACACTACTGTGTGTGTACTCAGGTGCGGGGTTACATTAGCCCGCACCCAGGTACTGTCTCTCTACACTACTGTGTGTGTACTCAGGTGCGGGTTACATTAGCCCGCACCCAGGTACTGTCTCTCTACACTACTGTGTGTGTACTCAGGTGCGGGGTTACATTAGCCCGCACCCAGGTACTGTCTCTCTACACTACTGTGTGTGTACTCAGGTGCGGGGTTACATTAGCCCGCACCCAGGTACTGTCTCTCTACACTACTGTGTGTGTACTCAGGTGCGGGGTTACATTAGCCCGCACCCAGGTACTGTCTCTCTACACTACTGTGTGTGTACTCAGGTGCGGGGTTACATTAGCCCGCACCCAGGTACTGTCTCTCTACACTACTGTGTGTGTACTCAGGTGCGGGTTACATTAGCCCGCACCCAGGTACTGTCTCTCTACACTACTGTGTGTGTACTCAGGTGCGGGGTTACATTAGCCCGCACCCAGGTACTGTCTCTCTACACTACTGTGTGTGTACTCAGGTGCGGGGTTACATTAGCCCGCACCCAGGTACTGTCTCTCTACACTACTGTGTGTGTACTCAGGTGTGGGGTTACATTAGCCCGCACCCAGGTACTGTCTCTCTACACTACTGTGTGTGTACTCAGGTGTGGGGTTACATTAGCCCGCACCCAGGTACTGTCTCTCTACACTACTGTGTGTGTACTCAGGTGCGGGGTTACATTAGCCCGCACCCAGGTACTGTCTCTCTACACTACTGTGTGTGTACTCAGGTGCGGGGTTACATTAGCCCGCACCCAGGTACTGTCTCTCTACACTACTGTGTGTGTACTCAGGTGCGGGGTTACATTAGCCCGCACCCAGGTACTGTCTCTCTACACTACTGTGTGTGTACTCAGGTGCGGGTTACATTAGCCCGCACCCAGGTACTGTCTCTCTACACTACTGTGTGTGTACTCAGGTGCGGGGTTACATTAGCCCGCACCCAGGTACTGTCTCTCTACACTACTGTGTGTGTACTCAGGTGCGGGTTACATTAGCCCGCACCCAGGTACTGTCTCTCTACACTACTGTGTGTGTACTCAGGTGCGGGGTTACATTAGCCCGCACCCAGGTACTGTCTCTCTACACTACTGTGTGTGTACTCAGGTGCGGGGTTACATTAGCCCGCACCCAGGTACTGTCTCTCTACACTACTGTGTGTGTACTCAGGTGCGGGGTTACATTAGCCCGCACCCAGGTACTGTCTCTCTACACTACTGTGTGTGTACTCAGGTGCGGGGTTACATTAGCCCGCACCCAGGTACTGTCTCTCTACACTACTGTGTGTGTACTCAGGTGCGGGGTTACATTAGCCCGCACCCAGGTACTGTCTCTCTACACTACTGTGTGTGTACTCAGGTGCGGGGTTACATTAGCCCGCACCCAGGTACTGTCTCTCTACACTACTGTGTGTGTACTCAGGTGCGGGGTTACATTAGCCCGCACCCAGGTACTGTCTCTCTACACTACTGTGTGTGTACTCAGGTGCGGGGTTACATTAGCCCGCACCCAGGTACTGTCTCTCTACACTACTGTGTGTGTACTCAGGTGCGGGGTTACATTAGCCCGCACCCAGGTACTGTCTCTCTACACTACTGTGTGTGTACTCAGGTGCGGGGTTACATTAGCCCGCACCCAGGTACTGTCTCTCTACACTACTGTGTGTGTACTCAGGTGCGGGGTTACATTAGCCCGCACCCAGGTACTGTCTCTCTACACTACTGTGTGTGTACTCAGGTGCGGGGTTACATTAGCCCGCACCCAGGTACTGTCTCTCTACACTACTGTGTGTGTACTCAGGTGCGGGGTTACATTAGCCCGCACCCAGGTACTGTCTCTCTACACTACTGTGTGTGTACTCAGGTGCGGGGTTACATTAGCCCGCACCCAGGTACTGTCTCTCTACACTACTGTGTGTGTACTCAGGTGCGGGTTACATTAGCCCGCACCCAGGTACTGTCTCTCTACACTACTGTGTGTGTACTCAGGTGCGGGGTTACATTAGCCGCACCCAGGTACTGTCTCTCTACACTACTGTGTGTGTACTCAGGTGCGGGGTTACATTAGCCAGCACCCAGGTACTGTCTCTCTACACTACTGTGTGTGTACTCAGGTGCGGGGTTACATTAGCCCGCACCCAGGTACTGTCTCTCTACACTACTGTGTGTGTACTCAGGTGTGGGGTTACATTAGCCCGCACCCAGGTACTGTCTCTCTACACTACTGTGTGTGTACTCAGGTGTGGGGTTACATTAGCCCGCACCCAGGTACTGTCTCTCTACACTACTGTGTGTGTACTCAGGTGTGGGGTTACATTAGCCCGCACCCAGGTACTGTCTCTCTACACTACTGTGTGTGTACTCAGGTGCGGGGTTACATTAGCCCGCACCCAGGTACTGTCTCTCTACACTACCCTTGAGAAAGTTATCTCGTAAGAAGCGCTCGCATTATTTCTGGTGTGTTGATACTTACTGTTACCTTCGTGTGTTGTGGAGACCGTAGTGACCTGTCTCTTTAACTGCAGGTGTTACCAACACCCGAGTGACACCCACACTTGTGCCAGTACAGGTGTTACCAACACCCGAGTGACACCCTCACTTGTGCCAGTACAGGTGTTACCAACACCCGAGTGACACCCTCACTTGTGCCAGTACAGGTGTTACCAACACCCGAGTGACACCCACACTTGTGCCAGTACAGGTGTTACCAACACACGGGTGACACCCACACTTGTGCCAGTACAGGTGTTACCAACACACGGGTGACACCCACACTTGTGCCAGTACAGGTGTTACCAACACACGGGTGACACCCACACTTGTGCCAGTACAGGTGTTACCAACACACGGGTGACACCCACACTTGTGCCAGTACAGGTGTTACCAACACCCGGGTGACACCCACACTTGTGCCAGTACAGGTGTTACCAACACACGGGTGACACCCACACTTGTGCCAGTACAGGTGTTACCAACACACGGGTGACACCCACACTTGTGCCAGTACAGGTGTTACCAACACCCGGGTGACACCCTCACTTGTGCCAGTACAGGTGTTACCAACACACGGGTGACACCCACACTTGTGCCAGTACAGGTGTTACCAACACCCGAGTGACACCCACACTTGTGCCAGTACAGGTGTTACCAACACACGGGTGACACCCACACTTGTGCCAGTACAGGTGTTACCAACACCCGGGTGACACCCTCACTTGTGCCAGTACAGGTGTTACCAACACACGGGTGACACCCACACTTGTCTCAACACAGGTGTTACCAACACACGGGTGACACCCACACTTGTGCCAGTACAGGTGTTACCAACACACGAGTGACACCCACACTTGTGCCAGTACAGGTGTTACCAACACCCGGGTGACACCCACACTTGTGCCAGTACAGGTGTTACCAACACCCGAGTGACACCCACACTTGTGCCAGTACAGGTGTTACCAACACACGGGTGACACCCACACTTGTCTCAACACAGGTGTTACCAACACCCGAGTGACACCCACACTTGTCTCAACACAGGTGTTACCAACACCCGGGTGACACCCACACTTGTCTCAACACAGTATCAAGCCGGACACACTGACATGTTCGAAATAAAAAGTATGTATCCTTTGTAGATTAAAATACACTACTGTACACCTTCCTGGGGCACCACACAGTACTGTACACCTTCCTGGGGCACCACACAGTACTGTGCACCATGATATATTACTGGTACACTGTACACCTTCCTGGGGCACCACACAGTACTGTGCACCTTCCTGGGGCACCACACAGTACTGTGCACCATGATATATTACTGGTACACTGTACACCATCCTGGGGCACCACACAGTACTGTGCACCATGATATATTACTGGTACACTGTACACCTTCCTGGGGCACCACACAGTACTGTGCACCTTCCTGGGGCACCACACAGTACTGTGCACCATGATATATTACTGGTACACTGTACACCTTCCTGGGGCACCACACAGTACTGTGCACCTTCCTGGGGCACCACACAGTACTGTGCACCTTCCTGGGGCACCACACAGTACTGTGCACCATGATATATTACTGGTACACTGTACACCTTCCTGGGGCACCACACAGTACTGTGCACCTTCCTGGGGCACTACACAGTACTGTGCACCTTCCTGGGGCACCACACAGTACTGTGCACCATGATATATTACTGGTACACTGTACACCATCCTGGGGCACCACACAGTACTGTGCATCTTCCTGGGGCACCACACAGTACTGTGCACCATGATATATTACTGGTACACTGTACACCTTCCTGGGGCACCACACAGTACTGTGCACCATGATATATTACTGGTACACTGTACACCTTCCTGGGGCACTACACAGTACTGTGCACCTTCCTGGGGCACCACACAGTACTGTGCACCATGATATATTACTGGTACACTGTACACCTTCCTGGGGCACCACACAGTGCTGTGCATCTTCCTGGGGCACCACACAGTACTGTGCACCATGATATATTACTGGTACACTGTACACCTTCCTGGGGCACCACACAGTACTGTGCACCATGATATATTACTGGTACACTGTACACCTTCCTGGGGCACTACACAGTACTGTGCACCTTCCTGGGGCACCACACAGTACTGTGCACCATGATATATTACTGGTACACTGTACACCTTCCTGGGGCACCACACAGTACTGTGCACCTTCCTGGGGCACCACACAGTACTGTGCACCTTCCTGGGGCACCACACAGTACTGTGCACCTTCCTGGGGCACCACACAGTACTGTGCACCTTCCTGGGGCACCACACAGTACTGTGCACCATGATATATTACTGGTACACTGTACACCTTCCTGGGGCACCACACAGTACTGTGCACCTTCCTGGGGCACCACACAGTACTGTGCACCATGATATATTACTGGTACACTGTACACCTTCCTGGGGCACCACACAGTACTGTGCACCATGATATATTACTGGTACACTGAACACCTTCCTGGGGCACCACACAGTACTGTGCACCTTCCTGGGGCACCACACAGTACTGTGCACCATGATATATTACTGGTACACTGTACACCTTCCTGGGGCACCACACAGTACTGTGCACCTTCCTGGGGCACCACACAGTACTGTTCACCATGATATATTACTGGTACACTGTACACTTTCCTGGGGCACCACACAGTACTGTGCACCTTCCTGGGGCACCACACAGTACTGTGCACCATGATATATTACTGGTACACTGTACACTTTTCTGGGGCACCACACAGTACTGTGCACCATGATATATTACTGGTACACTGTACACCTTCCTGGGGCACCACACAGTACTGTGCACCTTCCTGGGGCACCACACAGTACTGTGCACCATGATATATTACTGGTACACTGTACACCTTCCTGGGGCACCACACAGTACTGTGCACCATGATATATTACTGGTACACTGTACACCTTCCTGGGGCACCACACAGTACTGTGCACCTTCCTGGGGCACAACACAGTACTGTGCACCTTCCTGGGGCACCACACAGTACTGTGCACCTTCCTGGGGCACCACACAGTACTGTGCACCATGATATATTACTGGTACACTGTACACCTTCCTGGGGCACCACACAGTACTGTGCACCTTCCTGGGGCACCACACAGTACTGTGCACCATGATATATTACTGGTACACTGTACACCTTCCTGGAAGCACCACACAGTACTGTGCACCTTCCTGGGGCACCACACAGTACTGTGCACCATGATATATTACTGGTACACTGTACACCTTCCTGGGGCACCACACAGTACTGTGCACCATGATATATTACTGGTACACTGTACACCTTTCTGGGGCACCACACAGTACTGTGCACCATGATATATTACTGGTACACTGTACACCTTCCTGGGGCACCACACAGTACTGTGCACCTTCCTGGGGCACCACACAGTACTGTGCACCATGATATATTACTGGTACACTGTACACCTTCCTGGGGCACCACACAGTACTGTGCACCTTCCTGGGGCACCACACAGTACTGTGCACCATGATATATTACTGGTACACTGTACACCTTCCTGGAAGCACCACACAGTACTGTGCACCTTCCTGGGGCACCACACAGTACTGTGCACCATGATATATTACTGGTACACTGTACACCTTCCTGGGGCACCACACAGTACTGTGCACCTTCCTGGGGCACCACACAGTACTGTGCACCATGATATATTACTGGTACACTGTACACCTTCCAAGGGCACCACACAGTACTGTGCACCATGATATATTACTGGTACACTGTACACCTTCCTGGGGCACTACACAGTACTGTGCACCTTCCTGGGGCACTACACAGTACTGTGCACCATGATATATTACTGGTACACTGTACACCTTCCTGGGGCACCACACAGTACTGTGCACCTTCCTGGGGCACCACACAGTACTGTGCACCTTCCTGGGGCACAACACAGTACTGTGCACCATGATATATTACTGGTACACTGTACACCTTCCTGGGGCACCACACAGTACTGTGCACCTTCCTGGGGCACCACACAGTACTGTGCACCTTCCTGGGGCACCACACAGTACTGTGCACCATGATATATTACTGGTACACTGTACACCTTCCTGGGGCACCACACAGTACTGTGCACCATGATATATTACTGGTACACTGTACACCTTCCTGGGGCACCACACAGTACTGTGCACCTTCCTGGGGCACCACACAGTACTGTGCACCATGATATATTACTGGTACACTGTACACCTTCCTGGGGCACCACACAGTACTGTTCACCATGATATATTACTGGTACACTGTACACCTTCCTGGGGCACCACACAGTACTGTGCACCTTCCTGGGGCACCACACAGTACTGTGCACCATGATATATTACTGGTACACTGTACACCTTTCTGGGGCACCACACAGTACTGTGCACCATGATATATTACTGGTACACTGTACACCTTCCTGGGGTACCACACAGTACTGTGCACCTTCCTGGGGCACCACACAGTACTGTGCACCATGATATATTACTGGTACACTGTACACCTTCCTGGGGCACCACACAGTACTGTGCACCATGATATATTACTGGTACACTGTACACCTTCCTGGGGCACCACACAGTACTGTGCACCTTCCTGGGGCACCACACAGTACTGTGCACCTTCCTGGGGCACCACACAGTACTGTGCACCTTCCTGGGGCACCACACAGTACTGTGCACCATGATATATTACTGGTACACTGTGCACCTTCCTGGGGCACCACACAGTACTGTGCACCTTCCTGGGGCACCACACAGTACTGTGCACCATGAAATATTACTGGTACACTGTACACCTTCCTGGGGCACCACACAGTACTGTGCACCTTCCTGGGGCACCACACAGTACTGTGCACCATGATATATTACTGGTACACTGTACACCTTCCTGGGGCACCACACAGTACTGTTCACCATGATATATTACTGGTACACTGTACACCTTCCTGGGGCACCACACAGTACTGTGCACCTTCCTGGGGCACCACACAGCACTGTGCACCATGATATATTACTGGTACACTGTTCACCTTTCTGGGGCACCACACAGTACTGTGCACCATGATATATTACTGGTACACTGTACATCTTCCTGGGGCACCACACAGTACTGTGCACCTTCCTGGGGCACCACACAGTACTGTGCACCTTCCTTGGGCACCACACAGTACTGTGCACCTTCCTGGGGCACCACACAGTACTGTGCACCATGATATATTACTGGTACACTGTACACCTTCCTGGGGCACCACACAGTACTGTGCACCATGATATATTACTGGTACACTGTACACCTTCCTGGGGCACCACACAGTACTGTGCACCATGATATATTACTGGTACACTGTACACCTTCCTGGGGCACCACACAGTACTGTGCACCTTCCTGGGGCACCACACAGTACTGTGCACCATGATATATTACTGGTACACTGTACACCTTCCTGGGGCACCACACAGTACTGTGCACCATGATATATTACTGGTACACTGTACACCTTCCTGGGGCACTACACAGTACTGTGCACCTTCCTGGGGCACTACACAGTACTGTGCACCATGATATATTACTGGTACACTGTACACCTTCCTGGGGCACCACACAGTACTGTGCACCTTCCTGGGGCACCACACAGTACTGTGCACCTTCCTGGGGCACAACACAGTACTGTGCACCATGATATATTACTGGTACACTGTACACCTTCCTGGGGCACCACACAGTACTGTGCACCTTCCTGGGGCACCACACAGTACTGTGCACCTTCCTGGGGCACCACACAGTACTGTGCACCATGATATATTACTGGTACACTGTACACCTTCCTGGGGCACCACACAGTACTGTGCACCATGATATATTACTGGTACACTGTACACCTTCCTGGGGCACCACACAGTACTGTGCACCTTCCTGGGGCACCACACAGTACTGTGCACCATGATATATTACTGGTACACTGTACACCTTCCTGGGGCACCACACAGTACTGTTCACCATGATATATTACTGGTACACTGTACACCTTCCTGGGGCACCACACAGTACTGTGCACCTTCCTGGGGCACCACACAGTACTGTGCACCATGATATATTACTGGTACACTGTACACCTTTCTGGGGCACCACACAGTACTGTGCACCATGATATATTACTGGTACACTGTACACCTTCCTGGGGTACCACACAGTACTGTGCACCTTCCTGGGGCACCACACAGTACTGTGCACCATGATATATTACTGGTACACTGTACACCTTCCTGGGGCACCACACAGTACTGTGCACCGTGATATATTACTGGTACACTGTACACCTTCCTGGGGCACCACACAGTACTGTGCACCTTCCTGGGGCACCACACAGTACTGTGCACCTTCCTGGGGCACCACACAGTACTGTGCACCTTCCTGGGGCACCACACAGTACTGTGCACCATGATATATTACTGGTACACTGTGCACCTTCCTGGGGCACCACACAGTACTGTGCACCATGAAATATTACTGGTACACTGTACACCTTCCTGGGGCACCACACAGTACTGTGCACCTTCCTGGGGCACCACACAGTACTGTGCACCATGATATATTACTGGTACACTGTACACCTTCCTGGGGCACCACACAGTACTGTTCACCATGATATATTACTGGTACACTGTACACCTTCCTGGGGCACCACACAGTACTGTGCACCTTCCTGGGGCACCACACAGCACTGTGCACCATGATATATTACTGGTACACTGTTCACCTTTCTGGGGCACCACACAGTACTGTGCACCATGATATATTACTGGTACACTGTACATCTTCCTGGGGCACCACACAGTACTGTGCACCTTCCTGGGGCACCACACAGTACTGTGCACCTTCCTTGGGCACCACACAGTACTGTGCACCTTCCTGGGGCACCACACAGTACTGTGCACCATGATATATTACTGGTACACTGTACACCTTCCTGGGGCACCACACAGTACTGTGCACCATGATATATTACTGGTACACTGTACACCTTCCTGGGGCACCACACAGTACTGTGCACCATGATATATTACTGGTACACTGTACACCTTCCTGGGGCACCACACAGTACTGTGCACCTTCCTGGGGCACCACACAGTACTGTGCACCTTCCTGGGGCACCACACAGTACTGTGCACCATGATATATTACTGGTACACTGTGCACCTTCCTGGGGCACCACACAGTACTGTGCACCTTCCTGGGGCACCACACAGTACTGTGCACCATGAAATATTACTGGTACACTGTACACCTTCCTGGGGCACCACACAGTACTGTGCACCTTCCTGGGGCACCACACAGTACTGTGCACCATGATATATTACTGGTACACTGTACACCTTCCTGGGGCACCACACAGTACTGTTCACCATGATATATTACTGGTACACTGTACACCTTCCTGGGGCACCACACAGTACTGTGCACCTTCCTGGGGCACCACACAGCACTGTGCACCATGATATATTACTGGTACACTGTTCACCTTTCTGGGGCACCACACAGTACTGTGCACCATGATATATTACTGGTACACTGTACATCTTCCTGGGGCACCACACAGTACTGTGCACCTTCCTGGGGCACCACACAGTACTGTGCACCTTCCTTGGGCACCACACAGTACTGTGCACCTTCCTGGGGCACCACACAGTACTGTGCACCATGATATATTACTGGTACACTGTACACCTTCCTGGGGCACCACACAGTACTGTGCACCATGATATATTACTGGTACACTGTACACCTTCCTGGGGCACCACACAGTACTGTGCACCATGATATATTACTGGTACACTGTACACCTTCCTGGGGCACCACACAGTACTGTGCACCTTCCTGGGGCACCACACAGTACTGTGCACCATGATATATTACTGGTACACTGTACACCTTCCTGGGGCACCACACAGTACTGTGCACCATGATATATTACTGGTACACTGTACACCTTCCTGGGGCACTACACAGTACTGTGCACCTTCCTGGGGCACCACACAGTACTGTGCACCATGATATATTACTGGAACACTGTACACCTTCCTGGGGCACCACACAGTACTGTGCACCTTCCTGGGGCACCACACAGTACTGTGCACCTTCCTGGGGCACCACACAGTACTGTGCACCATGATATATTACTGGTACACTGTACACCTTCCTGGGGCACCACACAGTACTGTGCACCTTCCTGGGGCACCACACAGTACTGTGCACCTTCCTGGGGCACCACACAGTACTGTGCACCATGATATATTACTGGTACACTGTACACCTTCCTGGGGCACCACACAGTACTGTGCACCATGATATATTACTGGTACACTGTACACCTTCCTGGGGCACCACACAGTACTGTGCACCTTCCTGGGGCACCACACAGTACTGTGCACCTTCCTGGGGCACCACACAGTACTGTGCACCATGATATATTACTGGTACACTGTACACCTTCCTGGGGCATCACACAGTACTGTGCATCATGATATATTACTGGTACACTGTACACCTTCCTGGGGCACCACACAGTACTGTGCACCATGATATATTACTGGTGCACTGTACACCTTCCTGGGGCACCACACAGTACTGTGCACCATGAGATATTACTGGTGCACTGTACACTTTCCTGGGGCACCACACAGTACTGTGCACCATGATATATTACTGGTACACTGTACACTTTCCTGGGGCACCACACAGTACTGTGCATCATGATATATTTCTGGTACACTGTACACTTTCCTGGGGCACCACACAGTACTGTGATATCATGATATATTACTGGTACACTGTGCACCTTCCTGGGGCACCACACAGTACTGTGCACCTTCCTGGGGCACCACACAGTACTGTGCACCATGATATATTACTGGTACACTGTACACCTTCCTGGGGCACCACACAGTACTGTGCACCTTCCTGGGGCACCACACAGTACTGTGCACCATGATATATTACTGGTACACTGTACACCTTCCTGGGGCACCACACAGTACTGTGCACCATGATATATTACTGGTACACTGTACACCTTCCTGGGGCACCACACAGTACTGTGCATCATGATATATTACTGGTACACTGTACACCTTCCTGGGGCACCACACAGTACTGTGCATCATGATATATTACTGGTACACTGTACACCTTCCTGGGGCACCACACAGTACTGTGCATCATGATATATTACTGGTACACTGTACACCTTCCTGGGGCACCACACAGTACTGTGCATCATGATATATTACTGGTACACTGTACACCTTCCTGGGGCACCACACAGTACTGTGCATCATGATATATTACTGGTACACTGTACACCTTCCTGGGGCACCACACAGTACTGGGCATCATGATATATTACTGGTACACTGTACACCTTCCTGGGGCACCACACAGTACTGGGCATCATGATATATTACTGGTACACTGTACACCTTCCTGGGGCACCACACAGTACTGGGCATCATGATATATTACTGGTACACTGTACACCTTCCTGGGGCACCACACAGTACTGTGCACCTTCCTGGGGCACCACACAGTACTGGGCATCATGATATATTACTGGTACACTGCACACCTTCCTGGGTCAATACTGGTACACTGTAAACCTTCATGTCATGGGTCACCATACATTACTGTACACCATGATATAATACTGGTACACTTTACACCTTCCAGGAAGGTGTACAGTGTACCAGTGTTATATCATGGTGCACAATAGTGTATGGTGACCCAGGTGTAGGAATTTCCCAACAAGTATTTCTATTATATTGCTACTAAATAATTAAGTGGATTGTGTTAATATTTCTACACCTGTAAAGTGTTACCAGTTCCACAAATTTGGAGGGCGGGGGGGGGGGGGGGGGTAGATTTAATATTGCTAAGTCTACCGTATACTTTAAATATTCATGAGTAAATATTCATGAGTAAATATTCATGAGTAAATATCCATGGGTAAATATTCATGAGTAAATATCCATGAGTAAATATTCATGAGTAAATATCCATGGATAAATATTCATAAGTAAATATTCGTGGGTAAATATTCATGAGTAAATATCCATGGATAAATATTCATAAGTAAATATTCGTGGGTAAATATTCATGAGTAAATATCCACGGGTAAATATTCATGAGTAAATATTCATGGGTAAATATTCATGGGTAAATATTCTTGAGTATATATTCATAGGTAAATAATATGTTATGGGGTTAATAGACTAACTACAATCATCATAGATTAAATTTATAAGGATTAGCTGGCAGCAGGTTAGCGGGTGTACGTCTGGTGGTCTCCCGAAAGTCAGTCAAATTTCAAGGGTCATCGTGGTAGTGTCGCAGACACGTGAGAACCACAAAAATCACAATTTTTCATTGTTGGCTCACAGTTGTTTCTCTCCACGCTGTGAATAATATACACTGTAACTCCTGTTCTCAGTTAATCTCAAATAAATAGATTAACTGCCTAAAGGACTTAAACTTACTCTAGATGTTTTGTTTGTCCTACGGCGTAACAGCCGGTTAATGCTAAAAGGTAAATATGGCCATAAATCCTATTAAAGAAATAACCACCGACCGAACGCAACGTCCTATGATTTGTTAAACTAGCAGCAACGTCTGGGAGTCGTGAGATGACGGATGACCCAAATATAGTACCATGCTAATTTGCTCACCTCCACAGGGATCTGCTCGAGTTGTTCTTGTGAGACTCGTTGAGCAAGTCCCACCTCCTCCTCTCTTGGTAAAATCCTGGGAAATAAGTCACGTTATTCAATTTTATCCTGTTTACTTACAAGAAGATATTGGAGTCGTTTTATGCTCTAGTAATACACTTCAAAGTCCAGCGAATAATTTTCCATTGTTCATATCATTGAATCGAAGAATTTTTAAGGTAAAGCACATACTCAGAGTGTGGTTTACTCCACGTGACTTTTACTCCAACCGAGGATCGATCTGCAGATCATGGATGTTGAGAATTCACCTTGGGATGGAGGTATAATTTGTTCTAATTAATTAAATCAATATCCAATCTATATTACAACGCAAATAATGCAGAGTTTAGACTGGGCTTAATTAGATTCAAATAAAGAATTCGTCCCCATGTGAGGTGGGGCAGCTGATGCAACAGCTACCATCAACAGTAGGAAACTTTTGGCGTTCCCGTATTACAAATTAATTGTGTTAGTAAATTTGATTTCCTAACACAATACTTTTATCTTGCTGTGCTAGGGGTTAGTATTTGGAGAGTCGGAAATTTCCGACACCAGGAAGGTGTACAGTGCATCAGTAATATATCATGGTGTACAGTAATGTATGGTGATCCAGGAAGGTGCATAGTGCCCCAGTAATATATCATGGTGCACGGTAGTGTATAGTGACCGAGGAAGGTGAACAGTGTACCAGTAATATATCATGGTGCACAGTACTGTATGGTGACCCAGGAAGGTGTACAGTGAACCAGTAATATATCATGATGCACAGTAATGTATTGTGACCCATGAAAGGTGTACAGAACACCAGGAAATATATCATGGTTTCCGTATTAGGAATTAAGAGTGTTAGTAAATTTGATTTCTTAATAAAATGCTTTTATCTTGCTATGATAGGGGTAAGTATTTGGGTTGTCGGAAATTTTCAACATAATTCCGGAGGAGAGAAAACACAGGTCGCAGTTCATTGTTCAGTAATGACGTACACATCAGACCTGATGACTACTGAATTAGTCATCAGGTCCTTTAAGATCAAGGGGACTTCATATTCTACAGTGTGGTCAGTGACTAGGGTCGTTGTGACTTGTAACTGGTTGAGTTACTAGACACTGGCTCACCACTGGAGACTCCATGAATTACTTAAATCTCAAACGACAAATTGTCTGCATTTATGCAGAATTAAAGTATTGCCTAAGTTTAAGTTTGCACTGTCGTGAAGTAGTCCTTTCCGGACGAATATTTTAGGCTATTCTGTAGTGGTACTATGTTTCTAACCTAGCTAGTTTTATTTAATTTTAGAAAACTGGGTGTGTTCATTCGTTAAAATCAAGGATGACCGAGACGACAGTGAGACCAGTGGCTTGGTCGTTGTGACTTGTAGCTATTTAGGTTACGGTCTGCAGGCTTGTCACTGAAGACTCATTAACTCATCCTCAACTTTATATGAGGATATTGGAATTAGTCTCTGTGAATATAGTCAGCTGTATTTCTTCAGTGAGTACAGACTGTGAGTTATGCCTGTTATTCTTGAGGCATAACAGAACACACACATGTAACTGAAAAGCTGTTTTGAGGTTATTATGTTGTGAGAAACTTAAGGTTGTTTAAGATAATTTGATCCATTATCATGGACCAATCTTTCTTAGAAGGTATTTGGTAACGGATCATCCCTACCAATTTGTTTCGCTACTGATAGTCCTCTGGTAAGTGTTCACTTACAGGCTATTGCAAGGTTTCAATTTTGTTTCTGCTTAGGTGCTTCTTCAAAGACGTTTCTAAGATTGCTTAAGGACAGAAACGAGAAAGAAGTAGCAAGTAGCACCCAACAAAACTAATGCAACCCTGTAGGTGAATATTTCATTAAGTGCATTACTGAAATCCTGGCCAGAGAAACTTTGCGTGGTTTCGGTCTTCTCCTTTGAAGACTTGTCCTAAGGCGTTTTAGTTATAGTTGGCTGACCTTGTGCATCAGCTTGTACTGGACTATTGTCCTTGTGGGGATTTGCAGGTGTGGGAAGCTCTTTGTGACTTCACTTTCCCGCTAAATTCCTAGTGTGCTAGATTTTCTAGCTTCGTTGCATTTTATTTGCTAAGAGGACTGAATGTGGTCAATTATTACAGTCAAGAATAGTTCTGGGACTGCATTGGGGTCAGTGGCATGGTCGCTATGACTTGCAACAGTTTAGGCTGATGGCCACTGATTATCGACTGAGACCCATAGAAACATCTTGGCTAATAGTAAGTGTACCAAACTCAATCTTTGGTTTATAGAGGCGTAGTGGACCTCGTGTGGGCATAGTGAGCCTCGTGTGGGCATAGTGGACTTCGTGGAGGCATAGTGTGCTCGCGAAGGTGGAGTGTCAGCGGTATTCTCCTTTATGTTTGGTTGTTGGAGATTTATATTCAGCTGACAAATTTGATTTAATAGTGATCGTCAGCAGGTATAGGATTCTGTAGGTTTAAGACTGTACCGGTGAGTAGATGGCCTCCTGCTGACCTTGACAGGATCATGCCCTGTTGTTTGGTGTGTCCAGTAATAAACTGGTAGTAATAGTCTGCCTCTACAAGTAGACCTACATTGGTGAGGCGGTCAGACGTTATCTTGTTGTCAGCCAATTTGACTCCCTTTTCCTGTAGGAATGTGGCTGTTTTCCCTAGACCTTAACAATTAGGTCAAAAGGGATTTGATCGACCACGTTGGCCTGTACAGGTCGGGCATAACCGCCTAGGCGTACTAGTGGCTGGACTACTGTGGCGGTTAGGGCCCGCGGTTTATCATGACCCCAGAAAGATTTAATTTTGCCTGTGTTACAGGTTTTAGTTTAAGTGCCTCTGCCACTTTCTGTGTGATAAAGGTTTTCTGGGACCCTTGATGAAATAGGCCACGAGTGGCGATCTTGGTCCCTTTGATCTTGACTAGGAGTTGTGCAGTGGGCAATGTTGCATTAACTTAAGATGTTGGTGATTGTACACTGTAGTTTTCTCGCACCTTGCAGCACTGTACTTGGGTGAAATTTCCATCTTTCACCCTGGGGTTTGAATATTTTTATTTAGTATACTAGCACAGTGCAGCATGATGCTGACCCCTTTTACACCTATTGCATGTGTTTAGTGGGGTCTCACAGTTGTTAGCATTATGCGGTTTGAGACACCTGGTGCATCTGTGTAACTGCTTGAGTCGTCTGACTCGGGTGTCTCTATTAGGATAACATGTGCAGTGATATAGTGAATGTTCTTGATGGCAAAACAGACATAACCCCAAGCCTACAGCATGGTTAACGGTCACCGGTTTAGTTTTTTTTTATTTTTATTTTTACATGCAAAACATGCAAATTAAATACAATAAAAAACAAATTAAGAACATAGAAAAACATTACAAAACAAAGGAAAAAAGAAAACCACCAGCCAGAAGGGCTGACAGTACAGTATAACAAATTTCAAAACTCGAGAAAGGCATTGAAAAGACAGTACAAAAGATAAACAAATGCAAAACAACAAAACACAGGAGCATGTCAAAACAGAACAGTATAAAACAAAAATCAAGATGGATAACACGCAATCAAAAGAAAACCATCGTTACATACACAACAACAAAACAAAACACCGGCCTGAAGGACCGAGAACAAAACAACAGAATGAACAAACGGAAGTATTACAAAAAATGCAATAAGAACATACACCACACAATAAGCCACACAAATTCAAAACAAAAACTAATACAACACGTAAGCATAAAATAAAAAACACATAGGGCACGTTAACAACATGAAAGTTAAGACATGAAGGCCAGACACACACACACCCAAACACCCGCCTCGCCACAAAACAAAGGGAGAGGCACGGGCACAAACTACCAGAAGGCAGACAAAACAGCCAGAAGGGCACACAGCACAAAAGAATACAATCACTCGTATTTGCGCGGAAACGCGTCCCGAGAGAAGCGTACATGGTACGCCTCCCATCGTAACCACTGCCAAGGGTCCTGACCATCCACCGGGGACGCCATCTTATCCGGGACGTTGGCCACAAACACCCGCAAACATGGCACCCAAACCGTATCACACCGGAACCGAGTGACCGGTACATGGTCCCACACCTCATCGCCGAAAGGTAGCTCAGCAACCCGCGACCAGTGACCCGACGGCATCACAGACTTCGGTGACACGGCCAAGTGCCCAACGGTCAACCTCCGAGGAGGGAGCGTGGTAGAAGGCACCACCACAGGGGCACCAGCGCCCACGGGCACACCACCGGACGACCGCGGGGGAACCGAACCGCGCACATCTTTCCGTAAGGTCACCACCAGGCCACGCCCAGACCCACCATCCCCACCCACTCCGGCAGCGGAGGCCACCACTCCCCACCGCGGAGAGGCCCCCGGCGGAGAAGGAACAGCAGGCACACCCGAGACACGGACACCAATGTCAGCAGGCGCATGGACGTCCGCCACCACTAACTGCGGAGCCAGCAACGTAACCGGAACCACTCCATCCACACCCGAGGCCTCACAGTCACTAAAGTCCCCAACATCGGCCCAGGTAGACGACGAAGGCCGGGATCGTTTGGGCACCGGCCTGAGATCGTCAGAGCCGGAAGCCGACCCAGAAACATGGGCACTACTAGCCGGACGAACTGACGTCCGCCGCAAAACGGCAGCAGCCTCGACCACAGGGGGAACCGGACCACACACAACAGGGGACCCCACAGCCACCCCAGCACCCAGCACAGCCGGGATCCGAGGCGAGGATGCAGGGCCAGGCGCAGCAGCTGAAGACAGGTGAGCAGACGGTGAGGAGGGCGCAGCAGAAAGGCCCACTGGAGCAGCAGGGACAGGAGCAGGAGTATCCACCGATGGCATCGCAACATCCTGAGGAGGGCCGGCGACATCCGGGGGAACGTCAGGCGACGCCGGGGTAGCCGCAACAACGAGCGGGTCGGTCACTGCATCCCCGGAGTCCTCGTCCAGGGGAAGCGGAGGGAAATCTTCTTCCCGGAATAGGTTGACAGGAGCAACCGGAGCCGCATCGCACCCGGCAGCCTGATGCCCCACCAGGCCACACCGGAAACAGGTCCGAGGCTGTCGGGCATAGTACACCCGGATGTAGCACCCCAGGAGCCGGACCGAAGATGGAATATCCGACCGCAGGCGCATCCCCAAGGTGCGAATGTTCGTCCGTCTCCCGGCATACCTCCCAGAGGATATCGTGTTGACCCTCACACTGATGACCGCTCCAAACCGCTGAAAGTAACGCCGAAGAAGATCCTCGGGAAACTCCAGGGGCGCCCCATGCACACTGACATAAGTCAGCGCACCACTCCGGTCGGATATGGAGACAGAGCCGGCACCACCCGGCATCGACAACGAGCGTCCCTCGTAACGACTGAGGAAATCACGGTATACTTCCTCCGTCACAAGCTTGATGACAACTCGATGGGCAGTCACAAGCTCAATACCGTCAACGTCCATCACAGGGACATGAAGCAAGTCGCACAGAACCACGGCTATTTCCGGATATCCAGCACGACCAGTGAACTCCAGGCCCACGGAGTTCACGCGCTTGATAGATGGAAGGGGACCACCCATGGTAAGCTCGCCACGTCAACACGCAGCCCGCAGCAACAACAGGGGGGGGGCAGAAACTCCCACACCCCCTCTGGTGACGAAAACGGCAAACACCTCAAACCACCAGAGGCCAGACGACACGTCTGTACCCCACGGCAGCTCCAGGCGGACAATCACCGGTTTAGTTGAAACAGTAACTACAGGTTTTGAGGGATTTGCTGCTTGGGTGTCCTTATTGCCTTGTTTCTTCCACTTTGGTGTGGAAGTGTTTGGTTGGTGTTTCTTGGGAGTACTTATGGTACTCTTAGGTCGTACTGATAAATCAGTGTTTGACCTGTTAGTGTTACACTGAATACTATTACCAATATTACCTATTGACTGTGTCACTTTAGGAGGTTCAGTTAAAGAATTTGAAGTGGGTGCTGTTTTTGAAAGTTCAGTGTAGGCTGTAGGTGCTTGGTCTGCTTGTCTTTTCTTTACGAACTGAACGCAAACTTTCAGTGATATCCTGCATTGTGAGGATGGTGTTATTTTGATATGAGTATAACTCGTCTAGCACCTTGCTGGACAACTTTCTTTGGATGACAATTAATCCAAAGGAGTGGATTGATCCACTTCACTGCTGAATGATCTTAGCAGTAGTCCTTTTAGTCTACTATTTTAGAGTAGTGGTTTTTAAGGAGTCAGCTGTTTGATGAACAGTCAACCAGTTTGTTGGTAACTGGTGCACGAGATATATGATAGCCTTCTCTTTGTCATCATTTTTGCTAGGGAGCAGAATTGCTTGATTAGTGCTAGCATTGTCAGAATTACCTCTAGGAGTCTAGGTTAAGTGATTAGGACAACCAATATTTTGGTTTAATTCTGCTTCAGCTTCCGTTTCAGCGTCAGTTACTCCCGTATGTTCACCTTCGAGGCGTAATAGTTCAGTAGCCTCATGTATTGAGTTCTCAGAATCCATAGTATGAATGGATAAGTTTTCTGAAAACTGTTCTGTTTCGGCTGTATTGGATGAGGTTGTAAACTCTGTAATTGAGTCAGTGAAAGAATCTAATCCTAATGGAGTTTCAGCCTCATTCTGAAAAATATATATATATATATATATATATATATATATATATATATATATATATATATATATATATATATATATATATATATATATATATATATATATATTATATATATATATATAATATATATATATATATATATATATATATTATATATATATATATATATATATATATATATATGTACAAGCCATTCAGGCTTGTTCGTATATATATATATATATATATATATATATATATATATATATATATATATATATATATATATATATATATGTTATTAAATATGACCGAAAAAGTAAGATTAATAATTCTAACACGAATTTTCTCAATTTTCCTTATGTTTGTTTTTACTGATGACGGTAAATGAAAAATCAATTCTCCAAAATTCATTCTTTATTTCTTAGTCTGACGCGACACTTGAGCGCGTTTCGTAAAACTTATTACATTTTCAAAGACTTTAGTTACACACACACAGAACAACTATAACTGAACAGAGTTTAAACAGTTTTCTTTTTTTATACCTGCATTTGGGTGAGGTGATATGCTACAATGGTTTGGGTGAGGTGAGAACAAACACAGAACACGAAACAATGGGTATAAGCTAAAGGGAAGAATAGATCTGTAACTGCAGAAGGCCTATTGGCCTTCTGCAGTTACTATTGGCCCGTATTCTTGATGTTTCTATATTGGAGCGGAGTCTTGAAGTGGGTAGAATATAGTTGTGCGTTAATTGGCTGTTGATTGCTGGTGTTGACTTCTTGATGTGTAGTGCCTCGCAGATGTCAAGCCGCCTGTTGTCGCTGTATCTATCAATGATTTCTGTGTTGTTTGTTAAGATTTCTCTGGTGATGGTTTGGTTGTGGGAAGAGATTATATGTTCCTTGATAGAGCCCTGTTGTTTGCTTATGCATCGTTAATCGCCTGGAAAGAGATGTTGTTGTCTTGCCTATATATTGCGTTCTTTGGGGCTTACAGTCCGCAAGTTGGCATTTGAAGGCACAGACGCCATTGGTCTCTTTCAAAGCGTTCGCTTTGTGTCCGGAGAGTTTCTCATGAGTAGGTTGGCAGTTTCTTGTGGTTTATAGTAAATCGTCAATTGTATCTTCTGATTTTTGTCTGTAGTGGATAACGTTTCTATTAACATATTGTTCAGGACCCTTTCCTCCGTTTTATGAGCTTGGAGAAGAAGTTCCTGTAAAATAGTCTTTATAGGGGGTATAGGTGTTGTGTTAGTGATCTCCGAGGGTTGCATGGCGTTTCACTTTCCTTCTTATGATGTCTTCAATGATTCCATTGGAGAAGCCGTTGTTGACTAGGACCCCCCTTACTCTACAGAGTTCTTCGTCAGCTTGCTTCCATTCCGACGCTGTGGCTGAGAGCTACGGTCGACATAAGGTCGTTAAACCAAGCACTTCCTCTTGTAACGTATCTGGGCAGTCACTGTTGGCATTTAGGGCACATATTCCTCTGTTTGTTTCCTTCCGCTGTAAGGACTGGCAGTGTGGAAACCTCAGCTACACTTTCCAGACTGTTACATCTAGGAAAGGGCAGAGCTTCCCATCCTTTCTCCATCTCGTAAGTGACAAGCAACGTACACCGAGAATTCGTGTCAAACAGCTTCTTTCAGCCCTTGCAGATGTCTGACATCCGGTACGCCTGATTTGTAAATGAATGTAGGCTCGCTAACATAGCCGCAAGTATATGTGCCCTGGCATTCTTTCAAGTTATCAAGTTCGAGTCTAGACTTTTTTCCGTCAATAGTACCCCAATGGTTAGGGGGGAAAGTTCGCAGACAGGACACTTAGGGGAGAATCCATGGCGATCCCATTTACTTGCTTATTCATGTGCCAATCTGGGCTCAGGAAGGGTGCCTCCTTCGTACAAGCCTGGAGTGGGTTCCTCAGGATATTTTCTAGGCACTGTCACGGGGAGTACAGGCCGGGTCTCGATACATTCTTCGTGTGGCCACTCTGCAGATCACGCCGACTTGTTTGGTCTAATCCCACAGGTACGTTGGTGAAAAGTGATTCTACGTCCAACGATAGGCTCTTATCCCTGTAGACCGTGTTACCCACCGCAGATACAGCTCACCAAAATTCCGTTCGGGAGAATTTCAGGCATAAGTTTAAGTTGCACGGGACATAAGGAAGTCAAGTAAGCCGTTTGAGTCGTTTCGCCAGTCTGGTACGGTGGGTTGGCTCGGGTATTTCTGGCTGCTTGCTAATGGCCGAAGTGGGTTTCCAGGCTTATGCGTCTTGGAGTTTTCCATCGGCATATCCAGGTTTATATTGTCTTCAACTAATATCTTTGATCTTGGCATGGTAGGAAGGTTTTTTCCCCCCCCGGGAAATTGTTTTTTTTTTTTTTTTCCCCTTGGCATTCACAGCGTCAGTATAAAATGTCACAAGAAATCCGTCATGAAGTGGATTAAGGCATCCCATGATCCTACTACCAGTTTGCGTTGACTGTCCATGGATGGAGTATCGGTGAACTTCGAATACTTCACCTTTCTGGGGAGGTGTGAGTTTTCTGTTGTATATAATCCTGGGGAACATTCAGGCATGTTTGCATTTTGATGGTTCACTCCGTATATGCAAGTTCCCCCGCCCTATAATAATGAGTGAGGTGATTTGCATTAGAAACTGCATATGCCCTAAGATTTACAATATCAGCAGAATTTCGATGCCGGCGTGGAAGTGGTTCATGTAGCTCCGGCTATCACGTTACCTTTATTCCGGTCGTGGTATGGGCTCAAGGTGGATTAAGGCGTCCCCTTGGTACATTATGCCAGGTTGTCGATTTTGTCTCCTGGGATGTATGGGTTTCGCGTCACTATCCTGGGGTGTGTAGTTTTCATTTGCATATATTTCTTGGGACCATTCAGGCTGTTTGCATTTGTGGTTCCTCATGTGTTGCCCCCAAAACATGAGGTTGATTTGATAAAATGCTATGCCCAAAGATTACCATCAGAGTGCCGGCGGGGAAGTTGAGTGGTCATGTAGCTCCGGCTATCACTTCCTTTTTCGGTCGTGTAATGGTCAAGGGGATTAAGGCTTCCCTGGCTATCTACCCGTTGCGTTGCTCCTGGTGAGTATGGGTTCGAGTCACTTCGGCATGCTCTGGGACGGTAAGTGGAATGATAATAATCATGGATCTTCGACAATTCTTCCTCGAGGCGACCGTAGTTTTCAGTGGTACTCTGTAGTCCTGGGCCATTCATCTGGTTGCATTATATATTCATATCTTATATTTATATATATAGTATTAATTATATCCTAATTTATGCCCCTCATAATATACTGGCTAGCAGGTCAATTACGTTGTTAACATATGATTGTTGAATTATGAGCCGAAAAGGTAGATTAAGTATAACATTGCAACTGATGATT
>WNGS01117841.1:0-10112 GCA_020271785.1 Procambarus virginalis
AAGGGTAAAACAACTACCCCAAATAAACATCAGTCAATTACACTCACATCAATTTGCAGAAAATCTGACAATGCAGCAAATCCTCCAGCCTACTGTTACTAATTCACCCAAACCGGTATCTCCAAACGTGCAGTAGCTGGGGGACATGTATGTTCTGCAAAAAGAAACATTCAACATACCGTTGTGCTATTATCCAACCAGAGACACTCGAATTGAGCGACTCAGGAATTAGGGAGATGGTTCAAGGTGTTCTCAGTCACACACATAGACTATTGCGATACCAATTCAACACCTGCAACAGGTGTAGAAGGAGGACATGGCATGCAGCACTGTGCAAATATCAAATTAACGTATTCAAGACCCAGGTGGAAGATAGCATTCCCACCACAGTAGTACTGCAAGGTGCAACAAACGATGAGTGTCCAACCGGCAAAGTGTAAAGGTATACGACTTTGCCTACTGCCAAAATTACCATCCTGAATAAGAGGCCAAGGTCCATCCCGTGGGTTGTTTGACCAAGGGTCCCAGAGAACATATACATCACTAAAAGTTGGCAGATGAACTACAATTAAGGCCTGTAGCCCAGACGACATTCAACATCTCAGGGTTTTAACAGATGCAGGACCTCAAGTCTACCAGGTGGTACGACCATCAGTACGTTTAGGCAGGTACTCTGTCAAGTACACGCCATTGTGGTGGACAAAATACCAGTAGACCTACAAGTTCAAGGTCTGAGAGCAACAGTCAAATTCCTGAAAATAGAGGAATAAATTGGCAGATAATATAAAGTCTGATCACCTCACTAACTTCGATCTCCTTGTAGGGACAGACTACTACCATCGATTCATGTAGCCCTACTAATATCAGGGCATAACCATGCTAAATTCTGCAGGAGGCAAATTACTCTCAGGCCCAGTATCAAGCCTGAGGAGACCTATGCCTGCAGATAAACAATACCAGTAGAAATCTAATTTTGTCAGCTGATAATATATTTCTCCAGTAGCATTATACTAAGGAGATTGCAGCTGACTATAGCAACAGAGGTTGATGTTAATATCATCATTTAAAGCCGAAGATGATTTCATGAGCCTTCAGTGGCAAATCAGTGAACAGTAGCCTAAACAGCTACAAGTCACAGCGTCCAATGTCACTGAACCCACTGCAGTCTCAGAACCATACTTAGCTTTAATGATGGGCTATTCAATCCTCTGAATCAATTAAAATTAAACCCCAATAAATCTGACGACTGATTTGATACATTTATTATTTAATCAAGATGTATTCCATGGCCTCAGTTTATATATCAGTGACCAGTTACCTGAACAAGCTTCATGTTATATCTAATGTCACTGATCTCACTGCAGTCCCTGAATCATACTTGACTGTAGTACTTGATCACATTCAGTTTTCTGGGTTAAATAATATGTATTTAGGCTTGAATTTTAGCCTTTCAAGAGTTAACAGGGAAATGAAATCGCATTAGAATTCTAACCCCTGCAACTCGAGTACGGGACATCCGTCCTGTACGAACAGAACACACAAATGTGTGATTACTAACTACTAACATCAAATTAATCTAATAATTCGAAGGAGGAGTATCGGTGTTCGTCTGTTCTAAATAGGACTTCGACCCGTGAGCAGCCCCCCAGGAATTATGTCGGAAAATCCGACACCATTTAATAATATCACATTCAACAGGCAGAAATATTGCTGCTGCTGTTGTATACACAAGTTAACCCATAGAAAATGTAACTTGTAGTGGAGTTTCCGTCTATAGAAAACATATTCATAGCCACATACTATTATAATCACCAGCTATTGTGTTTGCAATTATTCTTAAATACATTATTCTTTGGACTTTCACCATCATAAAACATCTCATTTTAATTAACTTAATTATTAGTAGCAAAATAGAGTAATGGACCCTTCTATCAGTTACTGACATCTCTACAAAGTGAAGGAGGCGTCAGTAGTGAGGAAGGGGTCAGCCATTGTTGTCACCTCCGAACGCATGAGCAATTTGGCTCCTATCATATCTGGACAATGTCAGCCAGTAGCGTCAGTAGTAAGGAGTGGTCAGCCATTGTTGTTATTAAGACCACAGAGTCGTGGGGCAAATTCGGCTCCTATCAAATCTCTTGGACGAAGTGTTATGGAGATCAGAGTAGTGATCTGCCATCATCAACATGCTGTCATCAATCTCAATGGAAGTGTTTTTCCGAAACCCGTTTATCTATTCATTTTTGGCCATTAATGTTAGGTAGAAATAGGGTGATCCGGTGAGAGCACAAATGATCAACTCAAAAAGGGTAATTCTTTATGGTCTTGGTTTAGCCCTGGTCTTTATGGTTCATGAACAGTGTTTTCTCTGATATAGCTGTCATATATTAGGATTCTGGCTTCATAGCTAGCGCCCTTTTGACAGGTCAAGACGAGGAAGCATGCTTTGTGTATCAGTTACCAGGGTGATGGAAGCTACCTCACATGAGGAAAATTTGTGTCTACTACCCTGGTTATACCTGGTGGACTAGGCCTACTGTACAATAATTAAGGACCTCTTCTTCAATGTTTAACAATATGTAGTTTACTGTAGTTTGATTGGCTGTATATATATAAATCAATATAACCCCCCCCCTAATGTGTAAGAATCGATTTGTGAGATTATTGCAGAATACAGTCCACTTAACATTATACCATTGCTATCGAAGTATATAAATTAACGTAAATATAAATTCTATATAAATTCATATAAATTAAATAAATCTCACAGGTCGGTTCCCACAGACAGCCACATCCCATTCCGCTCCCTGTTCTGCACAATACACTCTTAAGATGGTCTTCAGAGTGGAGTGGAACCTCTCAATCACTCCCTGCGATCGAGGTCTATAAGGAGACGGTCGTAGTTGGGCTATTCCCCAGCTCGCAATAGCCTGCCTAAACCACCTCGACGGAATGGAAAACACTTCAGGGATCTCCTTGGGCACACCTACCCAAGCAAAGAACGCTGAAAGTGTCCCATGACGCATCTCGATGTCACCTTCCGCACTGGGAGCGCCTCTGGAAATCTTGTCGAAGCACACATGATAGTCAATAAGTTATTATTTCCCTTTCTGGTCCTAGGTAATGGCCCCACAACGTCGATTATTAGGCGTTCAAATGCCTGGCCAAACGCAGAAACTGGAACCAAAGTGCTTTCGGATGGAAGGGACGTTCTTCCCGCCCTCTGGCACGGAAAACACGTCTTGCAGATTCTTCTTACATCCGCGTCTATGCCCGGCCAATAAAATGTTCCTGAAGCCTGCTTAAGGTCTTGGTTACTCCCAAGTGACCCGCGGGATCCACTGAGTGTGCAAGCTTCAGTACCGCGTTTCTGTACTGCGCCGGCACCACCACCTCATTCTCAGCATATCATCACCTGCTTCTTCCCTAACCGGTCTCCATTGCCTCATTAGCACTCCCTTCTCTACGAAGAAGCGAGTCGGTTACTCGGGTCCGGCGAGACCTCCTTCTGCCTCCCATACCAACTCGGGAAACTCTTCCTTTTGCAGCTCACCTAGACGGGTGCGGTCAATACCTAGAGGACTGGTGAGAGTAACTTGGACACTCTTATCCGACCCTTCCTCACCTGTCACTTGTCCTCTGGCTCTTCTCGGAACAATGATCAAGCCCCAGGTCATCCGCATGTTCTTTTCGGCGTGACTGGATCTGCTCACATCATCTTCCCTGATGCCTCGTCCCGACGTCACCGCGCATACCGGAAATGCCACTCTCGCAATTTCCGTTTCACCATTTCCGGCGCCCGTCCTGATGCTCTGTCGATAGGGCTCTATACACTCCTCACCCTTATCAAATTCGGGAGAACACATCCCCCACAGGATTCGTTCCCTAGGATCACCTGAGCTTCCATCCTGGGCAGTAAAGCACAGACCCCTACCACGAGAGTCTGACAACAATAGCCTGAATTAAGAGTCACCTTATGAAGGGGCATCCGCACTTGTCCCCCCAACGTCCTTATCAGGGCCTCCCCTGTACTGAACTTCTGTAGTCCTTGGGAAGAGGGATTCACTAACAAGGTGAAGTCGGATCCTGTGTCCCTCAGCATCCTCACTGGCACAGGATCAGCTCCTCGTATCCTCACCATCCCCTCACACACAAAGGGGTGAATCCTCTTCTCCCTCATCACCGGCATATCACCTGAGTTATCGTTGGCTTCTTTGCTTCCTATCCTCGCGAAGCCACGTTCCCACCGTGCCTGGGGCGACCGCACTCCCTTGCAAAGTGTCCTCGTCCCCCACAGTTGTAACACCGACCGCTTCTCTGGGCGAACCCTCTACTAGTCCCCTGGTAGCACCAACGGTAGAGTTCCCTGGGCCTCCTAGGACTACCCGTCGTCGGTTCCCAGGCAGCAGCACTCGCTCCCGAGCTAGGTCCACTGCTCACAGCTTGGGGCTTCCTCCCCGCGTCCCTTGAGCTCTTGAACCGGGTTACTTCATCGGGCACACTACTCTTGGGAGAATCCCCACCCGTCCTCGCTCCTCCTGAACTCCTAAAGTTCCCTCCCGACCTGGGTAAGGCGAGTGTCTGGCGACCCCTCCCACCTGAGATGTAGAGCCTCCTTCAGCATGTCGGCTCGGTCCACTGCAGCCTTTAGGTCCTAATACCTGCTTCTCTCACCCTTACTCGCAACTCAGGATGGAGCACTGACAAACTTCTCCATCACTATCAGCCGTTTGATATCATCCGCCGACTCCGCTTCCTCCACTTCAACCATCGTAGGAATTTCTGTTCCATATCCCTGGCGATCTCGGCGTAGGACATTCCTGACGCTCTTGTACACTCTCTGAACCGCTTCCGGTACATCTCCGGAGTCAGCCGGAATGAGTGGAGCACCGCATTCTTAATAGCGTCGTAACTAGCACACTCATCTAGGTCCAGCATGTTCTAGGCTTCCCAGGCCTCAACAGTCAACCTGCTCTGGACAGAGCAGCCCAATCATCTTCTGGCCACTCCTTCAGAGTCGCTATCCGTTCGAAGTGTTCGAAGAACGCCTCAGCTTCTTGTGGTTCGAACATAGTTAAATCGCGTTCCCTTACCTTGAGGTCATCCCGCCGTGCAGGTAGTGAGGGCAGACCACGCTCAATGCGACGCAATTCGTCGCAATGCAACTACAATTAAGGCCTGTAGCCCAGACGACATTCAACATCTCAGGGTTTATAACAGATGCAGGACCTCAAGTCTACCAGGTGGTACGACCATCAGTACGTTTTAGGCAGGTACGTCTGTCAGTACAAGCCATTGTGGTGGACAAAATACCAGTAGACCTACAAGTTCAGGGTCTGAGAGCAACAGTCAAATTCCTGAGAAATAGAGGAATAAAATTGGCAGATAATATAAAGTCTGATCACCTCACTAACTTCGATCTCCTTGTAGGGCAGACTACTACCATCGATTCATTGGTAGCCCTACTAAATATCAGGGCATAACCATGCTAAATTCTGCAGGAGGCAAATTACTCTCAGGCCCAGTATCAACCTGAGGAGACCTATGCCTGCAGATAAACAATACCAGTAGAATCTAATTTTGTCAGCTGATAATATATTTCTCCAGTAGCATTATACTAAGGAGATTGCAGCTGACTATAGCAACAGAGGTTGATGTTAATATCATCATTTAAGCCGAAGATGATTTCATGAGGCCTTCAGTGGCAAATCAGTGAACAGTAGCCTAAACAGCTACAAGTCACAGCGTCCAATGTCACTGACCCCCCTGCAGTCTCAGAACCATACTTAGCTTAATGATGGCTATTCAATCCTCTGAATCATTAACTAAATTAAACCCCAATACATCTGACGACTGATTTGATACATTTATTATTTAATCAGATGTATTCCATGGGCCTCAGTTTATATATCAGTGACCAGTTACCTGAACAAGCTTCATGTTATATCTAATGTCACTGATCTCACTGCAGTCCCTGAATCATACTTGACTGTAGTACTTGATCACATTCAGTTTTCTGGTTAAATAATATGTATTTAGGCTTGAATTTAGCCTTTCAAGAGTTAACAGGGAAATGAAATCGCATTAGAATTCTAACCCCTGCAACTCGAGTACGGGACATCCGTCCTGTACGAACAGACACACAAATGTGTGATTACTAACTACTAACATCAAATTAATCTAATAATTCGAAGGAGAGTATCGGTGTTCGTCTGTTCTAAATAGGACTTCGACCCGTGAGCCCCCCCAGGAATTATGTCGGAAAATCCGACACCATTTAATAATATCACATTCAACAGGCAGAAATATTGCTGCTGCTGTTGTATACACAAGTTACCCCATAGAAAATGTAACTTGTAGTGGAGTTTCCGTCTATAGAAAACAGGATATCATAGCCACATACTATTATAATTCACCAGCTATTGTGTTGCAATTATTCTTAAATACATTATTCTTGGACTTTCACCATCATAAAAACATCTCATTTTAATTAACTTAATTATTAGTAGCAAAATAGAGTAAATGTGACCCTTCTATCAAGTTACTGACATCTCTACAAAGTGAAGGAGGCGTCAGTAGTGAGGAAGGGGTCAGCCATTGTTGTCACCTCCGAGACGCATGGAGCAATTTGGCTCCTATCATATCTGGACAATGTCAGCCAGTAGCGTCAGTAGTAAGGAGTGGTCAGCCATTGTTGTTATTAAGACCACAGAGTCGTGGGGCAAATTCGGCTCCTATCAAATCTCTTGGACGAAGTGTTATGGAAGATCAGAGTAGTGATCTGCCATCATCAACATGCTGTCATCAATCTCAATGGAAGTGTTTTTTCCGAAACCCGTTTATCTATTCATTTTTGGCCATTAATGTTAGGTAGAAATAGGGTGATCCGGTGAGAGCACAAATGATCAACTCAAAAAAGGTAATTCTTTATGGTCTTGGTTTAGCCCTGGTCTTTATGGTTCAATGAACAGTGTTTCTCTGATATAGCTGTCATATATTAGGATTCTGGCTTCATAGCTAGCGCCCTTTTGACAGGTCAAGACGAGGAAGCATGCTTTGTGTATCAGTTACCAGGGTGATGGAAGCTACCTCACATGAGAAAATTTGGTGTCTACATCCTGGTTATACCTGGTGGACTAAGGCCTACTGTACAATAAGATAAGGAACCTCTTCAATGTTTAACAATATATGTAGTTTAATACTGTAGTTTGATTGGCTGTATATATATAAATTCAATATAACCCCCCCCCTAATGTGTAAGAATCGATTTGCGAGTTATTGCAGAAATACAGTCCACTTAACATTATACCAATTGCTATCGAAGTATATAAATTAACGTAAATAAATTCTATATAAATTCATATAATTAATATAAATCTCACAGGTCGGTTCCCACACAGACAGCCACATCCCATTCCGCTCCCTGTTCTGCACAATACACTCTTAAGATGGTCTTTAGAGTGGAGTGGAACCTCTCAATCACTCCCTGCGATCGAGGTCTATAAGGAGACGGTCGTAGTTGGGCTATTCCCCAGCTCGCAATAGCCTGCCTAACCACCTCGACTGGAAAACACTTCCACAGCCGGACTGGATCTCCTTGGGCACACCTACCCAAGCAAAGAACGCTGAAAGTGTCCCATGACGCATCTCGATGTCACCTTCCGCACTGGGAGCGCCTCTGGAAATCTTGTCGAAGCACACATGATAGTCAATAAGTTATTATTTCCCTTTCTGGTCCTAGGTAATGGCCCACAACGTCGATTATTAGCGTTCAATGCCTGGCCAAACACAGAAACTGGAACCAAAGGTGCTTTCGGGATGAAGGGACGTTCTTCCCGCCCTCTGGCACGGAAAACACGTCTTGCAGATTCTTCTTACATCCGCGTCTATGCCCGGCCAATAAAAATGTTCCTGAAGCCTGCTTAAGGTCTTGGTACTCCCAAGTGACCCCGCGGGATCCACTGAGTGTGCAAGCTTCAGTACCGCGTTTCTGTACTGCGCCGGCACCACCACCTCATTCTCAGCATATCATCACCTGCTTCTTCCCTAACCGGTCTCCCATTGCCTCATTAGCACTCCCTTCTCTACGAAGAAGCGAGTCGGTTACTCGGGTCCGGCGAGACCTCCTTCTGCCTCCCATACCAACTCGGGAAACTCTTCCTTTTGCAGCTCACCTAGACGGTGCGGTCAATACCTAGAGGACTGGTGAGAGTAACTTGGACACTCTTATCCGACCCTTCCTCACCTGTCACTTGTCCTCTGGCCTCTTCTCGGAACAAATGATCAAGCCCCAGGTCATCCGGCATGTTCTTTTCGGCGTGACTGGATCTGCTCACATCATCTTCCCTGATGCCTCGTCCCGACGTCACCGCGCATACCGAAATGCCACTCTCGCAATTCCGTTTCACCACTGCCGGCGCCCGTCCTGATGCTCTGTCGATAGGCTCTATACACTCCTCACCCTTAATCAAATTCGGGAAACACATCCCCCACAGGAGTCGTTCCCTAGGATCACCTGAGCTTCCATCCTGGGCAGTAAGCACAGACCCCTACCACGAGAGTCTGACAACAATAGCCTGAATTAAGAGTCCCTTATGAAGGGGCATCCGCACTTGTCCCCCCAACGTCCCTTATCAGGTCCTCCCCTGTACTGGAACTTCTGTAGTCCTTGGGAAGAGGGATTCACTAACAAGGGTGAAGTCGGATCCTGTGTCCCTCAGCATCCTCACTGCACAGGATCAGCTCCTCGTATCCTCACCATCCCCTCCCACACAGGTTGAATCCTCTTCTCCCTCATCACCGGCATATCACCTGAGTTATCGTTGGCTTCTTTGCTTCCTATCCTCGCGAAAGCCACGTTCCCACCGTGCCTGGGCGACCGCACTCCCTTGCAAAGTGTCCTCGTCCCCCACAGTTGTAACACCGACCGCTTCTCCTGGGCGACCCTCTACTAGTCACCCTGGTAGCACCAACGGTAGAGGTTCCCTGGGTCCTCCTAGGACTACCCGTCGTCGGTTCCCAGGCAGCAGCACTCGCTCCCGAGCTAGGTCCACTGCTCACAGCTTGGGGCTTCCTCCCGCGTCCCTTGAGCTCTTGAACCGGGTTACTTCATCGGGCACACTACTCTTGGGAGAATCCCCACCCGTCCTCGCTCCTCCTGAACTCCTAAAGTTCCCTCCCGACCTGGGTAAGGCGAGTGTCTGGGCGACCCCTCCCACCTGAGATGTAGAGCCTCCTTCAGCATGTCGGCTCGGTCCACTGCAGCCTTTAGGTCCTTAATACCTGCTTCTCTCACTCTTACTCGCAACTCAGGATGGAGCACTGACAACTTCTCCATCACTATCAGCCGTTTGATATCATCCGCCGACTCCGCTTCCTCCACCTTCAACCATCGTAGGAATTTCTGTTCCATATCCCTGGCGATCTCGGCGTAGGACATTCCTGACGCTCTTGTACACTCTCTGAACCGCTTCCGGTACATCTCCGGAGTCAGCCGGAATGAGTGGAGCACCGCATTCTTAATAGCGTCGTAACTAGCACACTCATCTAGGTCCAGCATGTTCTAGGCTTCCCAGGCCTCAACAGTCAACCTGCTCTGGACCAGAGCAGCCCAATCATCTTCTGGCCACTCCTTCAGAGTCGCTATCCGTTCGAAGTGTTCGAAGAACGCCTCAGCTTCTTGTGGTTTGAACATAGGTAAATCGCGTTCCCTTACCTTGAGGTCATCCCGCCGTGCAGGTAGTGAGGGCAGACCACGCTCAATGCGACGCAATTCGACTTCTTTTTTTGCCTTTATCTCCTCCAGTCGCAGTTGTCTCTCTCCTTCTTCTCGCCGCATCCGAGCTCTTCACGTTCCTCTCGCTGCAGCTGAGCTTCCAGTTGCAAGCTCCTCTTACTCAGCTGGACCTTCCACTGCTCCCATGTTTACTGTGAATTCTCTCCACACTGGTAACGCTTGGGTGGCTCTAGTCAGGACGGTTCACCGTGGGCAGCTCTTCTTGGAACGGCTCTCCTTGAGACGCCTTTCTTGAGATGGCTCCTCTCCCGTCGCCTCCTCTCGAGCCGTGAGCTGTGCATGATCTCTATCCTTCGCTCCGCTACCTTAGTCGTCC
>WNGS01117842.1:0-10867 GCA_020271785.1 Procambarus virginalis
CGCGAAAACCACATTGCACTGCAACAAAGACCAACCCGGAATACCACAAAACTGTTCCACAGACACAACACGACGCCACAACACGGCGCACAACCGACCAGCTAAGACCTTGGACAGGACCTTATAGTCCACATTCAACAAAGTAATGGGCCTCCAGTTCGATAAGAACCGCAAATCGCCCAGCTTTGGGAGGAGCCGCACAATCCCAACACACTGAGACATAGGCAGAATGCACCCCCGAAGACAAGTCCGGACCACCTCCAGAAGAACATCCCCCCAACACATCCCAAAAGGACATAGAACTCGACAGGAAAACCATTCAAACCCGGCACCTTCCCAGAATGAAATGACCAGACCACCTCGAAAAGCTCCGCCAAGGAAACCTCCTCCACCAGACCAGCACAATCCGCAAGGACAACCCAGGAACGCACCTACCCAAGAATTCCTCCGCAAGCGCTGCGTTCCCTACCACCTCCGCATAGAGCGCAGCCAACTCCTGCCGAACATAATGCAACGCACCACCGATGTCCGAAAAAACGGCCCATCGGCCGTTGCAGGGCTGTAAAAAGAACAGAGTCCCGCACAGCTCGCACCTTCCCCAAAAGAAACTGAGAAAGCCGTTCCCCGTCCACACGCTCACGCACACGAACACCCTCTGCCCACTCACTCCGCAAGCCACAAATACGTGCTTTACAGTCCGCAATCTCCACCAAAACAATCAACCCCAGCATTGTACCGCACATACAACTGCGACAGCTGCGCCTTTAACAACCGCAGCAACCCAAACCCCCCAGCAGCCTCACGTTTGGCAACCACGTGAAAGAACAAACGACACGCACCTTACACCACTCCCACCACTCCAAAATAGACAGAAACGCAGACTGCCGGGCCCAAACCCCGACCCACCAAACCTGAAACTGACGACAGACCCGCGAACAACGCAACAACCCACAATTCAGCTTCCCACCACCCCGCACCTGACTGGGCAGACCAACCGGACCACCACTAACTATGGTTCGAGAACGCAACCAGGACAGTGCGGAAATCAAACACAGAACACTCCCCACCAGTAACATACACCCTATCAAGCCGGGAACACGCCCCACGCGCAGCAAATGTAAAAGACAACTCGCCCCCAAGAGCAGAGGCAGCGTCCCGGAAACCGTGGGAACGGACTACCTCCAGCAGTGCACCCAAGACATTCTGCGGGCAAGCGCTACACAGTCCCGCGCACTTGTCACGCAATTAAAATCCCCCAAAAATCATACCTCACATATCACGACGCAAGAAAGGGAGAAGCCCCCACCCGAAAAAACTCCTGCTCCTGACACTGCGCCGCCCCCGAGGGGGCGTACACCGTCAGGAACGGAATGACAACCCCCAAAAAACTCCACCCTCACAAATAACACCCGCCCATCCTTGTCCATCTCCGTGTGAAGCACGGAGAAGGAAGCCCTCCGATAAAACATAAGGTCCCCACGAAAGGCATCCTCGGCAGGTTGAGCACCACCTGAATGAAATGACACTCAAACACTCAACACAGACACATCATGAAAACATAGGACACATCCTATGTTTGTTTCTTAGTCTACACTAAGGAAACAAACATAGGAATGTGCCTCAATGCCACAGTGACTCCCAGACAGGTACAAGAGGAGTGTTGTTAACGCTTATGTCGACCTGCTTTCAACCACAGCTCAGGATGGAAGCAAGTCGATGAAGAACTCTGTAGGATAAGGCAGGTCCTAGTCAACAAACAGCGTCTCCAATGGTTTCGTTGAAGTCATCATAAGAAGGAAGGTGAAACACACATGCAACCTCTGAAGAGACTACTAACACAACACCTGTACCCCCTATTAGACTATTTACAGGAACTTCTTTTCCACAGCTCATAAAACGGAGGAAAGGGTCCTGAAAGATATTGTTAATAGAAACGTTATCCCTACAGACAAAAATCAGAAGATACAATTGACGATTTACTATAAAACCAAGAAAACTGCCAACTACTCATGAGAACTCTCCAGGCACAAAGCAGAACTCTTTGAAAGAGATCAATGTCGTCCATGCCTCAAATGCCCACTTGGGGACTGTAAGCCTCAAAGAACTCAGTATATAGGCAAGACAACAACATCTCTTTCCAGAGATGTGGAACACAGAATTCGATGATTACAGCGATGCGCGGCTTGATATAAATAAATAAATAATATAAATATAAATATGTTTTTCAGGTAAGGTATATACATACAAGTGAGGTTACATTAATGGATCGAATTATAGATAGAGCTAGTACATACAATGCCTAAAGCCACTATTACGCAATGCGTTTCGGGCAGGAAGAACATTAATATCTAGAACTTATACTAATTGAGCATAAAGAATAAAATGTGTTGAGAACAAATACAAATAAAGAATAAAAAGGGGGGACATGACTGAAAAAGCAGCACAAATATAAATGTTGACAAACAGCATTGATTAAAAAAAAAAGGTAGGTAGGTTACAGGGAATTTATTAGGTAGTGTTTAGTTTTTAATCTTAAACTGGTTGAGAGAGGTACAGTCTTTAACATGGTTGGGAGGTCATTCCACATTCTGGGTCCCTTGATTTGTAGAGCATTTCTAGTTTGATTAAGCCGTACTCTTGGAATATCAAAACTGTATTTATTTCTGGTGTGGTGCTCATGGTTCTGTTACAACCTTCAATGAAGCTTTTGAGTTCAGGATTGGCATTACAGTTCAGCGTTTTATATATGTATGATACACATGAGAGAATGTGCAGTGACTTATATCTAACATATTCAGAGATTTGAGTAGGGGTACCGAGTGATGTCTGGGGCCAGAGTTGGATATTGTCCTAATAGCAGCTTTGTGTTGAGTAATTAGAGGACGTAAATGATTTTGGGTAGTAGAACCCCAAGCACAAATACCATAGTTGAGATATGGATAGATGAGGGAGTAATAGAGAGTCACCAGGGCAGGTCGGGGTACATAATATCTGATCTTAGAGAGAATGCCAACAGTTTTTGAAACTTTTTTTGATATATTTAGAATGTGTCCCTGAAATTCAGCTTGTGGTCAATGAGAACGCCAAGGAACTTACCATCTAATTTGTTACAAATTTGGGTATTGTTAATTTTGAGATTTATTTGATTAGAGGATTTATTGCCAAACAGAATATAGAAAGTTTTGTCAATGTTAAGGGTGAGTTTGTTGGCAGTTAGCCAAAGATGGACTTTATTTAGCTCAGTATTTACTGTGGCATTTAGAGCAAGGGGTCAGGACTGGAGTAAATGAAGGTTGTGTCGTCAGCAAAAAGATTGGTTTGAGGTGTTGGAGGCATTTGGAAGGTCATTAATGTAGATGAGAAAGAGGAGAGGGCCAAGTATGCTGCCCTGAGGAACACCGATGTTGATGGGTAGGGTGGGAGAAATTGAATTATTCACAGAAACATACTGGAGCCTGTCAGTAAGGTAAGATTTGAGGTATTGCAGGGAGTGTCCTCTGACTCCATAATGATGTAATTTAAGAAGAAGGTTTTGGTGGTTGACAGTGTCAAAAGCCTTACGCAGGTCCACAAATAACCAAGGGAACTCATTTTTATCAAGAGCTGCATGAATCAAGTAATCATACTAATAAGTGCATCGTTAGTGCTTTTTTTGGGTCTGAAGCCATATTGACAAGAGCTAAGTATATTGTGTTTGGCTAGATAAGAGTAAAGCTGCTTGTAGATTAGTTTTTCAAATATTTTTGACAAGTTAGGCAGGATTGATATAGGTCTGTAGTTGTTAACATCTGTGAGATCACCACATTTGTGGACAGGGTTACTCTCGCTTTCTTTATAGAATATCTGGAAAGGTTTGGAGTTCAAGTGACTTATTGAAGAGCAATGCAATAGCAGGGGCTAAAGATCTGGAGGCTTTTTTGTAAATTAAAGTTGGTATCTCATCAAGGGCACTAGACTTGGTTTTAAGGGAAAGGATTATCTCTTGACGTCAGTGGAATTAGCAGGCTTTAGGTACAGAGACTGTGGATAGTTACCTGTAAGATAGTCCTTAACATCAGTACTGGAAGTTGGAATCATTTCTGCGAGGAAGTTGGAATATCATATCTGCGAGGCACTACACATTAAGAAGTCAACACCAGCAATCAACAGCCAAATAATGCACAATTATATTCTACCCACTTCAAGACTCCGATCCAATATAGAAGCAGCAAGAAATATGGGCCAATAGGCCCTCTGCAGTTACTTCCATTCTTCCCTTTAGCTTATACCCCTTTCTGGCTTGTGTTGAAAGTTTGTTTTCACCTCATCCAAAACTATTGTAACGTATCACCTCACCGAAATGCAGGTATAAATGAAAGCTGTTTAAACTCTGTTTAGTGTTAGTTGGGTGTGTGTAACCTAAAGTCTTTGAAAATGTAATAAGTTATTACAAAACGCGTTCTAGCGTCGCGTCAAACTAGAATAAAAATGAATTTTGGAGAACTGATTTTTCAATTACCACCGACCGTAAAAGAAATAAAAATAAGAGAAAATTCGTGTTAGAATTATTAATCTTACTTTTTCGGTCATATTTAATATATATTATAATATAAATATATATATATATATATATATATATATATATATATATATATATATATATATATATAATATATATATATATATATATATTAAATATGACCGAAAAAGTAAGATTAATAATTCTAACACGAATTTTCTCGATTTTCCTTATGTTCTTTTTACGGTGACGGTAATGAAAAATCAATTCTCCAAAATTCATTTTATTTCTAGTCTGACGTGACACTTGACCGCGTTTCGTAAAACTTATTACATTTTCAAAGACTTTAGTTTATCAACACACAACTTAATGCCTGAAACAAGATTGGCTCTTATACCTGCATTTGGGTGAGGTGATGTAATACAATAGTGGGGTGAAAAACAACTTTCAACAAAACATAGAACCAGAATAAATGGGTATAGATTTGCAGAAGTTGGGTACAAATAGAACTGCAGAAGGCCTATTGGCCCATTTTCTTGATGTTTCTATATTGGAGCGGAGTCTTGAAGTGGGTAGAATATAGTTGTGCGTTAATTGGCTGCTGATTGCTGGTGTTGACTTCTTGATGTGTAGTGCCTCGCAGATGTCAAGCTGCCTGCTGTCGCTGTATCTATCAATGATTTCTGTGTTGTTTGTTTAAGATTTCTCTGGTGATGGTTTGGTTGTGGGAAGAGATATATGTTCCTTAATGGAGCCCTGTTGCTATGCATCGTTAAACGCCTGGAAAGAGATGTGTTGTTGTCTTGCCCTATATACTGAGTTTTTGAGGCTTACAGTCCCCAGAGGGCATTTGAAGGCATAGACGACGTTTGTCTCTTTTAGAGCGTCTGCTCCGTGTCTTGAGAGTTTCTCATGAGTAGGCTGGCCGTTTTTTTGGTTTTATAGTAAATCGTCTAGTTGTATCTTCTGATTTTTGTCTGTAGGGATAACATTTCTATTAACAATATCTTTCAGGACCCTTTCCTCCGTTTTATGAGCTGTGGAGAAAGAAGTTCCTGTAAAATAGTCTAATAGGGGGTATAGGTGTTGTTTATGTCTCTTCAGAGGTTGCATGGCGTTTCACTTTCATTCTTATGATGTCTTCAATGAACCATTGAGAGAAGCCGTTGTTGACTAGGACCTGCCTTACCCTACAGAGTTCTTCGTCGACTTGCTTCCATTCTGAGCTGTGGCTTGAGCCCGGATGGGCACATGTATAAGCAAGTCGATGGGGTCGCATGGGTTCTCCCCTAGGTGTCCTGTTTGCGAACTTCTACTGGGTACTATCGAGAAAAAAGTCTTAGTCGACTTGAACTTGATTCCGGCCATATACTGCAGGTATGTTGCGACATTTTTACACAGGTACCTGATGTCAGACATCTGCAGGAGCTGAAAGAGGCGTTTGAGCAGAATTCTGTGTTGCGTTTCACTTACGAGATGGAGAAGGATGGAACTACCCTTTCTAGATGTAACGTCATGGAAGGAGCGGAGGTTTCCACACTGCAATCTACACTATGGAAACAAACATAGGAAGTGCCTAAATGCCAACAGTGACTGCCCAGACAGGTACAAGAGGAGTGTTGCATACGCTATGTCGATCCGTGCTCTCAGCCACAGCTCAGATGGAAGCAAGTCGACGAAAACTCTGTAGGGTAAGGCAGGGTCCTAGTCAACAACGCTTCTCCAATTGGTTTCATTGAGACAAAGACATCATAAGAAGGAAAGTGAAACGCCATGCAACCTCTGAAGAGACAACTAATACCAACACCTATACCCCCTATTAGACTATTTTACAGGAACCTTTTCCACAGCTCATACAAACGGAGGAAAGGGTCCTGAAAGATATTGTTAATAGAAATGTGTTATCCCTACAGACAAAAATCAGAAGATACAACTAACGACTTTACTATAAACCAAAAAAACGGCCAGCCTACTCATGAGAAACTCTCTCAGACACGGAGCAGAACGCTCTAAAAGAGACAACACGTCGTCTATGCCTTCAATGCCCTCTTGGGGACTGTAAGCCTCAAAAAACTCAGTATATAGGCAAGACAACAACATCTCTTTCCAGGCGTTTAACGATGCATAAGCAACAGGGCTCCATTAAGGAACATATATATATATCTCTCTCCCACAACCAAACCATCACCAGAGAAATCTTAACAAACAACACAGAAATCATTGTAGATACAGCAACAGCGGCAGCTTGACATCTGCGAGGCACTACACATCAAGAAGTCAACACCAGCAATCAACAGCCATTAACGCAACAACTATATTCTACCCACTTCAAGACTCCGCTCCAATATAGAAAATCAAGAAATATGGGCCAATAGGCCTTCTGCAGTTCTATTTGTACCCAACTTCTGCAAATCTATACCCATTTTCTGTGTTCTATGTTTTGTTGAAAGTTTTTCACCCCACTATTGTATTACATCACCTCATCCCAAATGCAGGTATAAGAGCAATTGTTTCAGGCATAAGTTGTGTGTTGATAAACTAAAGTCTTTGAAAATGTAATAAGTTTTACGAAACGCGTCAAGTGTCACGTCAGACTAGAAATAAAATAATTTTGGAGAATGATTTTTCATTTACTATCACCAGTAAAAGAAACATAAGGAAAATCGAGAAAATTCGTGTTAGAATTATTAATCTTACTTTTCTGGTCATATTTAATAATATATGTAAAAAAACTTATAAATATATAATATATTATATATATATATATATATATATATATAGTATATATATATCTATATATATTATATATATATATATACTAAGTATTATATTATATTATATATTACATATATGAGAAAGTTGCATGAATGCGCAAGCCATAGATCACTAATAACTCTTTGACCCGCCCAGGATTCGAACCATGCCGTCTAGGATCACCCCCTAAACGTACATAGTACCGTTACCACCGCACCAATGATCGACTTCGGTAAGGTGGTCATGGTACTGAGTACGTTTAGGGGCGATCCTGGACGGCATGGGATCGAATCCTGGCTGGGTCAAAGAGGTCTTAGTGATATATATATCTTTTAAACATGTCTCATTGAATATAACCGCATATTCTGTATTACTATCTTCTGATTTAGGGCTTCTTTCCCTCTAACTATTTTCTTAGCATCAGGGCTTAGCTGAAAGAGGAGTTCTCCAAAACTCATTGTAATTTCAAGGTGAAGAAAATAAGTGAATTACTATAGAATGTATTACACTTATTTACACAATTTGCACAACGTTTCGAACCTCCATGGATCATTCTCAAGTGAAAAGAATATTCAGAGCTGGTTGATTTATACCCGCATTGGGTCAGGTGATAAGACAATAAGGTAAAAACATGGGGGATATATAAGGGATAAATGGGGGGATGAAGCCATTAGAACATAAGAATAAAGGTAACTGCGGAAGGCCTATTCGCCCATACGAGGCAGCTCCTATCTAAATACAAAGATTAATCAGATGTAATTGGCCCATTATGTTGAACAGCGTCTTCTGTGTTGGCATCGTTATGTTCTGGTCTTGTCCTTACTCTCATGGTGGGTAGAGTAAATAGTTCCGTGATTTGGGTGTTCATGGTAGGTTTTTTTATTCTTATGTGAATTGCTTCACGAATTTGTAATCTTCTTGCATCTTGGGTTTCATCTATTATACAGGTATTTTTTGTTCAACATTTCTCTTGTTAGGGTGATGCTGGTTACGGAGATCGAGAAAGGCTCGTTGACTTCATGCTCCACAAGGAAGATGAATGTAACGTGCCATTTACTGAGTTTGAATTACTCGCGGCCCTAAACAAAGGCAAAGCCACATCCCCCCGGTGAAGATGGTATCACTTATGACATATTGCGTCTGCTCCCTTTAGTACCAGGGAATCCCCTGCTTGAGCTGTATAATATGAGCTATGTTACTGGGGAACTTCATATATCTTGGACCAACAGTATAATCATTCCAATTGCCAAGCCAAATCAAGAGAATGCTTTCCTCCCAATTTCCCTTACTAGCTACATTTGCAAAACATTCGAGAGAATGGTCCTAAACCGTCTCCTCCATAGAATATGAACCATGCTATCCCCCCAGATATATGGCTTCATGCATGGAAGGAGTGTGCATCATTGCATCGTCACCTTTCTTACCCTGCACACTGTAAAGTCATATACCACCTTCCTAGATCTTAAGTCTGCCTATGATATTGCAAATAGACATGTTATCTTGAGTGAGCTTGCAAGAATGAATATTGGTGGTCGGCTTCTTTGTTGGATCAGGGGGTTACTTATCCAACAGGAAGTCATCTGTATTTTTCCAGGGGCATAGGAGTGTAACAAGAGACTTTGAATTAGGTACCCGCAGGGTGGTGTCCTCAGTCCTACCTTATTTAATATCTTAATAAACACGCTGTTAAAGTCTATACCGAGCAAACCCAACGTCCACATCATTAGCTATGCTGATGATATAATGATCCACAACACTGGGTATGCTAACACGCAAAACTCTCTTAACTCTGTATTAGACTCATGTCAGGACCTAGGTTTAATTATCTCAGCAGAGAAAACAAAGATACTAAATCGACGCCCACCCAGGCAGGGAGGAGCTGTTCGCAAGATGCAACTGTCTGATGGCTCCCAGCTTGACTATGTAATCAGATTCAAATACCTTGGCCTTGAGGTGCCACTGTATGGTCCTGTTGTATTCAGTCTCTGTCGTCAGTATAAAGAGAGACTCAGAGCTCTCAAGGCTGTCGCAGGTTATCACTCAGCCTATGGTGCCAATGTCAGAATTGTCAAAATGATGTCCCTTGCATACATCAGATCTTTAGTGGAGTATGCGGCACCTCTGCTTGTTTGATGCCTGAAAGAAAGCTTGGAGGGCGGGCTTGAAAAATTGCAGAACGCATCCTTGAGGATAATCCTTGGGTGCCCTCGTACCACAAAGATACTTAATATGAGAAAGGAACTTAATATTCTGAGCGTTGTTGATCGTGTTACTGAAATTAACTGTCAAATTGGTATAAAAATGCTTAGGCTAACTCATCCTAATCCTTGCACAGAAGCCCTTCAGAATTACTTTATTGAAGATCAGCATTGTTCCAAATGGATAACAAAAACTAGAACTCAACTCAGAATGTATCAGATTCATGATTTGTACCAAGAGAAACAACAACGGCACTTTCCTGCACCGAGGGAGGTTACACCCTTTCCAGTTTTAATCCCTCCCTTTCCACCCAAGAAGCAAATTAGAGATCAGCTCAAGCTTCATCTTGAGGCAAAGCTCAATGCCTTATGCCATATTGATGCTGTGTCCACAGAGCATTCTCTCTCTCAAATCATATACATTGATGGTTCCCTACACCGCACCACGGGTGCAGCTGGAAGTGCGTTGTTCTGACAATGGGCGATGGCTTGTACTTTGAGTGGGGAGTCCCGTATAAACAACTGGGCCTCTACCCCTTCAGACTGAACTATTTGCCTTGCTCCTTGCACTGTGTGTACAAGTCTCCAAACTTGATACATTAATTAATTGTAAGTGACTCCTTATCATCCTTAAATGCTCTCAACTCTTTAAGACATAACTGTAACATGCTCGTGTCCGAAGCTAGACACAAATACAACAAAATTATTAAGGATGGTAACAGAGTCCATTTCATGTGGTCTCCATCTCATGTTGGCCTCGCAATGCATGATAGAGCTGATAAAGTTAGCCAAAGAATCTGCCTTTAAAGGAGCCGTTGAGTTTAACCTTGGATTGTCAATGAGCAATCTGAGTGCAGCAGTACACCGAGAACTTCAACAAGATCTTGTAGATCTGAGACAAAGTGAAATTGACACCAGTAATTCCATCTATCATCATACTATCATGCAAGAGGAGCCCCACATCTATGGATCATCCAATAAATCAGCAGACTTCTAGATGTTACTACGGCTCGGCTTAGACTCGGTTACAAGTATCTCTGGGAATTCTCATTATCTGCTGATGTAGATAGACCTAACCAAATGTAAACGGTGTCAACAAAATTATTCGCACACCCTCCGTCACAATGTGATGGAGTGCGAAAACATACGTGAATTTAGAGACAATTCTATAACCAATGTTCCAGCGATGTGTAAATATTTCATTCAAAATGATCTGCTACCAGAAATTCTAGCCAATATCCCCAGTTTGCTAACTAACTGTAGGTAGTAACTGAGTGATTGTAACCTATCCACCGCTACCCACTGGATGGGGGGCGGTTCATGTGCAGGACAAACATATAAATTACGACACTAGCTCTCCACATATGTCAGTTGCTTAATTAGACCTGTATTTGAGGTCGATCTCGAACCCAATGAT
>WNGS01117855.1:0-16314 GCA_020271785.1 Procambarus virginalis
GAGGATACATAGTATAGTAATTACAATCTTGTAAAGCCACTAGTACGCGCAGCGTTTCGGGCAGAAGACGACGCTCAATTCAGCGAGATTGCTCAATTCAGAGCAGTGTGTAAGGGCTCGACGATATAAGCATTGAGAACACTGGTTTTGTATCTTTGGGGACACTCACTCTTTCCGGTCAGGCATAATCCTATGTTGGTAGGTTTGTATGTACGTTGGGGCATAAATTAAAGAGGTTCCTGTTTTTGTTACTAGTACATCCAAGAATGGCAGGACTGTTATTTTCACTATTTCATGTGTAAATCGGAGTACTGACTCTCTCTCTAGATGCTTTAGATCAATTATTCGTCTGAGACTTTTACTAGGACGAATATGTCATGTACATAACAGAGTATACAGTTGGTTTTTGTCTGCTACGAAGACTCTGGCTTCGATGGTTCCCATAAAAAATTATCAAATATCACTCCTAATGGGGAGCCCATTGCTACTCCGTCTATTTGAAAAATACATGTCCTTTGAGGATGATGAAAGGGGCTTCTTTTGTACATGCCTCGAGAAGACTCTTCAAGTGTGGCTCGGGTATGTCTAAATTGGGGGTGCTCATAAGTGTAAATAAGTGAGTCTATCACTTATTTACATGTTTATCCTCTGCGCATGCTTTTAAACTATCACTGACATTTGTCATGTATTTAGAATACATTCATATATCTACATTCCTCTAACTTATCAATCGGTCCAGTAGGCGGAATAACTCTAAGACAGTAGACTCGTTCTTCAGGCTACCTGGGGGTCCTAACATTAGCGACATTTACCATGTTCTGAGGACCAGTATGGTTACAAACCACAAGACTTTGGTGACTCGCACCATGACGAGGCTTGCTAGTGGTCGTCGTGTATTAAAGAGAAAGAAGGTTTAGAAGAGGAGGAGAGAGGTGCGCTTATAGTCATGACTCGTCAACAAATGGTCATCTTCCAGCATTGAAACAATGAATGAACACAAATATTCTGAATATTAAGATGCCCTTTAAAGATGTAGAGAGAAAACCAACACTAAAATTCACCTTTGGCGTTATGAGGACAAGCATATAAATAGCATTTATATCATCTTTATTGCAGTCAAGTTTGAAGACAATAAAAAATCATATAAAAATATAATAAATTATATTAAAATAGTATACAGTTTTTAGGACAATTTTAAATCGCCTAAAATCACTTGACAGCTTTGTATAAAACTTAAAAAGATATATAAAATAAAAACAAAAAACGTTTATGTATAAACTTGAACACAGCTTTCTATATAAATAACCAATTTAAAAAATTTGAAAATTTTACCTAATAATCATAGTATATAAAGGCAGGACTAGATTCTCACTTATCAGTAATTGGTGATAACTTGGCTACTCAGAACTGAGATCACATTTGTCGTTACGAGTAATTAACTACTGTGTACCATGTCTGAGCCCAGTGAGCGGGGATCACTTAGTACTGTGTGCTCTGAGGCCAGTGGTCGTCACACAGTCATCTGTAGTGGGGATCACTTGGCTACTGTACACGGTATTCTGAGGCCAGTGGTCGTCACAGTCGTTAGTAAGTGGGGGATCACATAGCTACTGTGTGCCACGTTCTGAGCCCAGTAGTCGTCATTAAGTGGAGGATCACTTCACTACACCAGAGTGTCTGACTACACCAGAGTGTCTCACTGCACCAGAGTGTCTCACTTCACAGAGTGTCTCACTACACCAGAGTGTCTCACTACAGAGTGTGTCACATGTCACCAGAGTGTCTCACTACACCAGAGTGTCTCACTACACCAGAGTGTCTCACTACACCAGAGTGTCTCACCACACCAGAGTGTCTCACCACACCAGAGTGTCTCACTACACCAGAGTATCTCACTTCACCAGAGTGTTTCACTTCACCAGAGTGTTTCACTTCACCAGAGGGTCTCACTTCACCAGAGTGTCTCACTACACCAGAGTGCCTCACTTCACCAGAGTGCCCACTACACCAGAGTGTCTCACCACCAGACTGCTCACTTCACCAGAGTGCCTCACTCACTTGGTGGAGTTCAATAAACCTTGAAATGTCTGTTTACCCTGTCTATAGGCAGACGAAAGTGTATATTGCTAGTTAGCATGTTAATGTGTGGCCACGTCTGTGGTAGAAAAAAAAAAAAAAAAAAAAAAAAAAAAAAAAAAAAAAAAAAAAAATGCCCCACTACGCCGGAGTGCCTCACCACGCCAGTGTGCCTCGCTTCACCAGAGTGCCTCACTACACCAGAGTGCCTCACTTCACCAGAGTGCCTCACTTCACCAGAGTGCCTCACTACACCAGAGTGCCTCACTACACCGGAGTGCCTCGCCTCACCAGAGTGCCTCACTACGCCACTGGTCGTCACAGTCATCAGTAAGTAGGGATCACTTAGCTACCGTGTTCTGAGACCAGTGTGGTTGCAACCCACAAGAGTTTGGTGTCTCACACTATCACTAGGTGGGCGTCAGTTGGCCGCCCACAGGAGGTAGGGCGCCTGACAGCTGGGTGGACAGCGCTTCAGATTCGTAGTCTTGACGTTCCGGGTTCGAACCCCGGTTGAGGGGGAGACAAATGAGCAAAAAGTTTCTTTTACCTTGGTGCACCTGTTCACCTAGCAGTAAATAGGTGCCTGGGAGTTACAGCTGCTACTGGCTGCTTCCTGGGGGTAGTTGTAACAAAATGGAGGCCTGTTCGAGGACCGGACCACTGGGATGCTAAGCCCCGAATTTATCTCACGAGGCTTCCTAGTGGTCGTCGTGTATAAAGAGAAAGAAGGTTTAGAAGGAGAGAAAGGGTGCGCTTATAGTCATGACCCATCAACAAATGGTCATCTTCCACCATCGCACTTCTCTCAAAACGATGAATGAAACACAATATATTGTGAATATTTTAGTTACCCTTCGAGGATGTATAAAAAACAATACTACAGTCATCCTCTAGAGTGTGGGAGAACAAGCAAATAAATTGCATTTATATCTTTTTAATTACAATCATTTCTTAGACGAACATTAGTTTATATACGAATTAGAATTTATTTGTAACATAATGTAATGTTTTAAGGCGATTTTAAAATCACTAAAATCAATTTTTAGTTTTGTATAAAATTTAAGTATGTTTTTAAGGAGAAAATAGTATAGTTTATGAATAAAAAATGTTTTTAACCCATAAATACAACTTTATTCTAAATAAATTTAAGTTTAATACTTAACACTTATAACAATTAAATTCAGAACTGGATTTGCACTCTTCATTAATTGGTGATAGCTTGGCTACTCTGAACTGAGATCACAATCGTCGGTATGCGTAATTAGCTACTGTGCACCACGTTCTGAGCCCAGTAGTCGTTATTAAATAGAGGATCACTTAGCTAGTGTGCACCGTGTTCTGAGGCCACTGGTCATCACACAGTCATTAGCAAGTAGGGATCACTTAGGTACTGTGCACCGTGTTCTGAGGCCAGTGACCGTCACAGTTGTCAATAAGAGGGGGCATCACTTAGCTACTTTGCATCGTATTCTGAGACCAGTGGTCGTCAGTAAGGGGAGATGACTTATCTACTGTGCACCGTATTCTGAGGCCAGTGGTCGTCACAGTTGTCAGTTAGTGTGGATCACATAGCTACTGTGTACTGTGTTCTGGGGTCACTGGGCGTCAGTAAGGGGAAATCATTTATCTACTGTGCACCGCATTCTGAGGCCAGTGGTCGTCACACAGTCAGTAAGTTGAGATTATTTAGCTACTGTGCACCGTGTTCTGAGGCCATTGGGCGTCACAGTCGTCAGTAAGAGGGAATCACTTAGCTACTGTGTACCATGTTATGAGGCCACTAATCGTCACAGTCGTCTGTGAGTGGGGCAGATGTAGGTACTGTGTACCGTGTTCTGAGGCTACTGGTTGTCAGTATGTGGGTATCACTTAGCTACTGTGCACCTTGTTCTAAGGCCAGTGGTCGTCACACAGTCGTAAGTAAGTAGGATTCATCAAGCTACTGTGTACCGTGTTCTGAGACCAGTGTGGTTGCAACCCACAAGAGTTTGGTGACTCGCACCATCACGAGGCTTCCTAGTGGTCGTCGTGTATAAAGAGAAAGAAGGTTTAGAAGAGGAGAGAAAGGGTGCGCCTATAGTCATGACCCATCAACAAATGGTCATCTTCCAGCATCGCACTTCTCTCGAAACAATGAATGATCACAATATATTGTGAATATTATAGTCACCCAAAAAATATTTTAAAAAACAACACTACAGCTTTCCTCTGGAGGTAGGGAGGAAAAGCAAATAAATAGCATTTATATCTTCCTAATAACAATTAATTTATTAAAAAAATTAATTTCTACTTAAAATTAAATAGCATGTATAGAAATAAATAAGATATTTGAAGGCAACTTAAACATTTCTATATGGTTTTAAAATTTTGTATAAAAATTAAACAAAAATTAAAAAGTGAAGAAAAATATATTTATAAAAGTGCTTTAAATATTACAGGCTCACCATAGCCCGTGCTACTTGGAACTTCTTGTTCCAGGTAGCTAATCTTTAACAACAACAATACGGGCTCACCATTGCCCGTGCTACTTGGAACTTCTTGTTCCAGGTAGCTAATCTTTAACAACAACAACAACAATACGGGCTCACCATTGCCCGTGCTACTTGGAACTTCTTGTTCCAGGTAGCTAATCTTTATCAACAACAACAGCTTGCATAAAACCTTAATGCTGCACTTATATTTTTTTAAGTATAACGCTTAATAATTCACTCCCAGTAATTGTTGATTGCTTGGCTACTTTAAACTGAGGTTACAGTCGTTGGTATGTTTAATTATTTACTGTGCACTACTTTCTGAGCCAGTAGTCTTTAAATGGGAATCACTTAGCTACTGTGTTCTGAGGCCACTGGTCGTCACACAGTCATCAATAAGTAGGGATCACCTAGCTACTGTGCACCGTGTTCTGAGTCCACTGGTCGTCACAGTTGTCAGTAAGTGGGGATCACTTAGATACTGTGTATCGTGTTCTGAGTCCACTGGTCGTCACAGTCATCGCTAAGTGGGGATCACTTAGCTACTGTGTACCGTGTTCTGAGACCAGTATGGTTACAACCCACAGGAGTTTGGTGATTCACACCATCACGAGGCTTCCTAGTGGTCGTCGTGTATACAGAGAAAGAAGGTTTAGAAGAGGAGAGAAAGGGTGCGCCTATAGTCATGACCCATCAACAAATGGTCATCTTCCACCATCGCACTTCTTTCGAAATAATGAATGGACACAATATATTATGAATATTTTAGTTAACCTTTAAAGATATAAACAAAAACTACAGTCTGTCTCCTGAGTGAGGGAGGCCAATGAAATAAATAGTACTTTTATCATCTTAATTACAATCAATTCGTAGTTAAAATATAAATTCACATTAAAATTAGAAGTTGTATATAAACTTGTGTTGAATTCTTAAAATAACTTTAAAATCCTTTACTTATCTATGTTTGTATAAAAATCAAAGACATAAACTTCTAAGAAAAATGTAAAATATATATATATAAACTTTGTTGTCAATAATCAGAAATATTGTTGTAACTAAAAAATTTTGAGTCTACTACCCAAATATTATAAGAGTTAAATCCATGAATTCATTCACACTCAAAAGTAATTGGTGATAGCTTGGCTACTCCGAACTGAGATCACAGTAGTCGGAATATGGAATTAGCTACAGTGTACCACGTGCTGAGCCTAGTAGTCGTCATAAGTGAGGATCAATTAGTTACTGTGTTCCGAGGCCAGTCGTCGTCAGTAAGTAGAGATCACTTAGCTACTGTGTTCTGAGGGCACTGGTCGCCACACAATCATCAGCAAGTAGGGATCACCTAGCTACTGTGCACTGTGTTCTCAGGCCGGTGGTCGTCACAGTTGTCAGTAAGTTGGGAGCAAGAGTGTAACACCAGAGTACCTCACTACACCAGAGTGTCTCACCACACCACAGAGTGTTGCTACACCAGAGAGCCTCACTACACCAGAGTGCCTCACTACACCAGAGTGTCTTACTACACCAGAGGGCCTCACTACACCACAGTGCCTCACTACACCAGAGTGTCTCACTACACCAGAGTGCCTCACTACACCAGAGTGCCTCACTACACCAGAGTGCCTCACAACACCAGAGTGCCTCACTACACCAGAGTGTCTCACTACACTAGAGGGCCTCACTACACCACAATGCCTCACTACACCAGAGTGTCTCAATACACCAGAGTGTCTCACTACACCAGAGTGTCTCACTACACCACAGTGCCTCACTAAACCAGAGTGTCTCACTACACCAGAGTGTCTCACTACACCAGAGTGTCTCACTACACCAGAGTGTCTCACTACACCACAGTGTCTCACTACACCAGAGTGCCTCACTACACCAGAGTGTCTCACTACACCAGAGGGTCTCACTACACCACAGTGCCTCACTACACCAGAGTGTCTCACTACACTAGAGTGTCTCACTACACCAGAGTGCCTCACTACGCCAGAGTGCCTCACTACACCAGAGTGTCCCACTACACCAAGTGTCTCACTACACCAGAGTGTCTCACTACACCAGAGTGTCTGACTACACCAGAGTGCCTCACTACACCAGAGGACCTCACTACACCACAGTGCCTCACTACACCAGAGTGCCTCACTACACCAGAGTGTCTTACTACACCAGTGCCTCACTACACCAGAGTGCCTCACTACACCAGAGTGTCTCACTACACCAGAGTGTCTCACTGCACCAGAGTGACTCACTACACCAGAGTGTCTCACTACACCAGAGTGTCTCACTGCACCAGAGTGTCTCACTACACCAGAGTGTCTCACTACACCATGGCCTCACTACACAGAGTGCCTCACTACACCACAGTGCGTCACTACACCAGAGTGTCTCACTACACCACAGGGCCTCACTACACCAGAGTGCCTCACTACACCACAGTGCCTCACTACACCAGAGTGTCTCACTACACCAGAGTGTCTCACTACACCAGAGTGCCTCACTACACCACAGTGCGTCACTACACCAGAGTGTCTCACTACACCAGAGTGTCTCACTACACCAGAGTGCCTCACTACACCACGGTGCGTCACTACACCAGAGTGTCTCACTACACCACAGGGCCTCACTACACTAGAGTGTCTCACTACACCAGAGTGCCTCACTACACCAGAGTGTCTCACTACACCAGAGTGTCTCACTGCACCAGAGTGTCTCACTACACCAGAGTGCCTCACTACACCAGAGTGTCTCACTACACCAGAGTGTTCCACTACACCACAGGGCCTCACTACACCAGAGTGCTCACTACACCAGAGTGCCTCACTACACCAGAGTGTCTCACTACACCAGAGTGTCTCACTACACCAGAGTGCCTCACTACACCAGAGTGCCTCACTACACCAGAGTGCGTCACTACCAGAGTGGTCTCACTACACCACAGGGCCTCACTACACCACAGTGCCTCACTACACCAGAGTGTCTCACTACACCAGAGTGTCTCACTACACCAGAGTGTCTCACTACGCAGAGTGCCTCACTACACCAGAGTGCCTCACTACACCACAGTGCCTCACTACACCAGAGTGTCTCACTACACACAGTGTTCACTACACCAGAGTGTCTCACTACACCCAATGTCTCACTACACCAGAGTGTCTCACTACACAGAGTGCCTCACTACACCACCTGTCTCACTACACCAGAGTGCCTCACTACACCAGAGTGTCTCACTACACCAGAGTGTCTCACTACACCAGAGTGTCTCACTACACCAGAGTGTCTCACTACACAGAGTGTCTCACTACACCAGAGTGTCACTACACACCAGAGTGTCTCACTACACCAGAGTGTCTCACTACACCAGAGTGCCTCACTACACCAGAGTGCCTCACTACACCAGAGTGCCTCACTACACCAGAGTGTCTCACTACACCAGAGTGTCTCACTACACCAGAGTGTCTCACTACACCAGAGTGCCTCACTACACCTCAGTGCCTCACTACACCACAGTGTCTCACTACACCAGAGTGTCTCACTACACCAGTGTCTCACTACACCAGAGTGCCTCACTACACCAGAGTGTCTCACCACGCCACTGGTCATTACACAGTCGTAAGTAGGGATCACTTAGCTACTGTGCCCTGTTCTGAGACCAGTATGGTTGCAACTCACAGGAGTTTGGTGACTCGCACCATCACGAGGCTTCCTAGTGGTCGTCGTGTATAAAGAGAAAGAAGGTTTAGAAGAGGAGAGAAAGGGTGCGCCTATATTCATAACCATCAACAAATGGTTATCTTCAAGTATCGCACTTCTCTCGAAACAATGTACGATCACAATGTATTATGAATATTTTAGTTAGCCTTTAACGATATATAAAAAAAAACACTACTGTCTATCGCCTGAGTGAGGGAGAGCAATTCAATAAATAGTATTTATATCATATTAATTACAATCAATTCTGACCTAATATTAATTTATATAATATTAAAAGTGATATGTAAATTTTTTGGTAATCTTTAACCGAAATTTTAAATCTCCTAATTTTCTTTGCTTTATTTTGTATAAAAAATTAAGGAAAGAAAATAATATAAAATTAAAATTGTATACATAAATTTGATTATGTTTCCTATGTATACAAACTGCTACTAAAAATTTTGAGTATAATACCTGATAATTATGTTAGTTAACTGCGTGAATTCATTCTCACTCATAAGTAATTGGTGATAGCTTGGCTACTCTGAACTGAGATCACAGTTCTAGGTATGTTTAATTACCTACTGTGTACCACGTCCCGTGCCCAATAGTCATCATTGAGTAGAGATTACTGAGCTACTGTGCACTGTGTTCTAGATCACTGGTCGTCACACAGTCACCAGTAATTAGGGATCACCTAGCTACTGTGCCCGTGTTCCGTAGCCAATCGTCTTCACACAGTCATCAGTAAGTTGGGATTTTTAGGTACTCTGCACCGTGTTCTCAGACCAGTGGTCGTCACAGTTGTCATTAGTTGGGAGTAAAAAGTAAGAGTGTCTCACTCCACCAGAGTGTCTCACTACACCAGAGTGTCTCACTACACCAGAGTGTCTCACTACACCAGAGTGTCTCACCACACCAGAGTGTCTCACTACACCAGAGTGTCCTCACTCCACCAGAGTGTCTCATTACACCAGAGTGTCTCACCACACCAGAGTGTCTCACTGCACCAGAGTGTCTCACTCAACCAGAGTGTCTCACTACACCAGAGTGTCTCACTACACCAGAGTGTCTCACTACTCCAGAGTGTCTCACTACACCAGAGTGTCTCACCACACCAGAGTGTCTCACCACACCAGAGCGTCTCACCACACCAGAGTGTCCCACCACACCAGAGTGCGTCACCACACCAGAGTGTCTCACCACACCAGAGTGCGTCACCACACCAGAGTGTCTCACCACACCAGAGTGCATCGCCACACCAGAGTGCGTCACCACACCAGATTGCCTCAACTCACCAGAGTGCCTCACTACACCAGTGTCTTACTACACCAGAGTGCCTCACTACACCAGAGTGCCTCACTACACCAGAGTGCCTCACTACACCAGAGTGTCTCACTACACTAGAGGGCCTCACTACACCACAATGCCTCACTACACCAGAGTGCCTCACTAACACCACAGTGCCTCACTAAACCAGAGTGTCTCACTACACCAGAGTGTCTCACTACACCAGAGTGTCTCACTACACCAGAGTGTCTCACTACACCAGAGTGCCTCACTACACCAGAGTGCCTCACTACACCAGAGTGCCTCACTACACCAGGTGCCTCACTACACCACAGTGCCTCACTAAACCAGAGTGTCTCACTACACCAGAGTGTCTCACTACACCAGAGTGTCTCACAACACCGGAGTGTCTCACTACACCAGAGTGTCTTACTACACCAGAGTGTCTCACTACCCAGAGTGTCTCACTACACCAGAGTGCCTCACTACACCAAGTGCCTCACTACACCAGAGTGCCTCAATACACCAGAGTGCCTCACTAACCAGAGTGTCTCACTACACCAGAGTGTCTCACTACACCAGAGTGTCTCACTACACCAGAGTGCCTCACTACCCAGAGTGCCTCACCACACCTCAGTGCCTCACTACACCAGAGTGCCTCACTACACTCTGGTGTAGTGGGCACTCTGGTGTAGTGAGGCACTCTGGTGTAGTGAGACACTCTGGTGTAGTGAGACACTCTGGGTAGTGAGACACTCTGGTGTAGTGAGACACTCTGGTGTAGTTCGCGGGTTCGCGGGTTAGGGGACAGACGTGTCGTCGTCGCGCTCCGTGAAAACACTGGAATAAACCGGGATTTTTTTAGGATTACAACTATGGATTACGGCCACAGTGATCACCCAGTGCATAGTGACCCGTAGGAAAGTTGAATACAGAAATTAAAAATGGAACTTTGAGTTAAATACAGAATAAACGTGGTCCCACGTGGTGAGCCAGTGCCACCAGGCTCATGTGTACAGGCAAAAGCGATATATATCAAATATAGCGAGCAGTGATACGGTGAACAGTGAAGTGGAACGTGTAACATAACATATAAATTAGTGAATAGTGTTAGAGAATTGTTCATAGAAAAAGTATAAATGTAAAGTTGTGGAGGAGGCATCACACTTGTGTTTACACCACAGCCACGAGTCTCTCAGTAACAGTATACTCCCTCAGTGATAATATACCAGCAATATATACTGTAATATGGGCAAGTAGGTTTAGGAACTAGTAATAGAGTAAGTTAATAACATTGTAAGCCGGAAGAAAGCAGAAATTCCCTTAGGAAATACAGGCAAATAATCAGTGTATAAATCAAGTAACTGGCAACCGGTGACATCCTGCCCCCCCCGACCTGGGACAACAACGGTCAACTATACGGTCCCAAGAGGACCATATTTTCTCCACAAGGCGATAAGTACCCCCACATAAACTTTAACAAATAACATATGTAATATTATAAATATACTGTATACATATTATATATACATATATATAATATTAAATATATGCATATAATATTATAACATCACAAACCCAACATGGAGGTGTGTGGAGGTTGCCATAAGGCACTTCGGAAGACTGTTGTAGGCATTGTATGTAATATTTGTAACATAAGATTTCACCTGAGTTGTACAGGATTACCTACACAATATGCAAACCGGGAAGGTACCTACTGGATCTGTGAAAGTGACAGACAGGTGTGGGAAAACATTGCCAAACTAATGAATGACATTCCTGAAGTACACAGGCTACAATTCACACAAAAACTACCAGAAATATATGCAGAGTATATAAAGACAGCAACGAACTCTGAGCACAACCCAGGGATTGAGAATTTAGAGAGTCAAAGTAGCAATGTAGAAGGACATAGCGTCGAGGTACACAAAAATGAAGGCAATATTGTAGAGCAAACTGGTGATATGAATAAGGAGATAAAAAATGAGACGAATGAGAAAGACGAAAGCAACAAGGCGAAAGATAAGGGTAATACCGAGAATAAATGCAGAAACGAGAAAGTTGGAACAAAAATCACAGAGGTAGCCAAGTCGTACACGGATACAAACAAGAATAATGCAATCACAGATGAAAATATTTGCAGGTATTATGCAAAAGGACAGTGCAGATATGGGCCCAGAGGCACGGAATGCTCATTCATGCACCCACGGAAATGCCGGAACTGGTTAGGGAAAGGCAGATGTCGTTTTGATACTGAGTGTAGATATTTTCACCCTAAGCTATGCAAACTCTCAGTTAATGAGAGGAAATGCTACGATCTTCATTGCCCCGATTTCCACGTCAGAGGTACACAGCGCTATATAAGAGAGGAAGTCCAATATAATAGCCCTGAACATTTTTAGAGGCAGGCAGAAACAGAGGGAGAACAGACAGGCAGAAACGTGGCAGGAGTACGGATGGAGAGGGGAAATGCCCGAGACTGGACTACATTTCGTCATCAAGCCCACACATACTACACCCCCCAACTACACAGAGACTACCACACTCCCCAATATCACTTCCAAAACTGGACAAACCATTGCCACAACAACACACCCTGGGTCAGGGTAGAGAGGAGGGAGAACCACCAAAACCTTCCAGAAGTGACACACAATATGGACAATCATTCATTTTTGCAAACATTCAAGGTCTAAAGCCAAAGTCAAGAAATAAAGTCAAGTTCATAAATGGTCTCCTATTAGAGTCAAACTCCATATTTGGGGCATTCACGGAAACTCATACAAAAGATTACATGGATGGTGAAATCTGGATTCCAAATTATAATTTATACAGATGTGATAGAAAAACTAGGTCAAATGGGGAGTAGGTCTGTATATTAAAGAGGACCTGGTATGCACAGAACTACTAAACTCAACTAATGAGGTGGTAGAGGTACTTGGAATTAAGGTAGAGAAACTAAACCTAATTATTATTTTAATATATAAACCGCCAGATACAACGGTTGAGGAATTCACAGAGCAGATGCACAAAATAGAGAACATACTTGATGACCTAGCAAACCCAGCTCCAGATATTATCTTCCTTGGAGATTTCAATTTACCGAGTCTAAGATGGAGAATGGCAAACACAAATATCATAGCAGGGAATGACCCGGGAAATAACCAGCCACAGGTCAGAGAACTTTTGAGATTCTGTGACAAATTCTCGCTCAATCAACAGATTACAGAACCAACTAGGAACGAAAACACACTAGACTTGTTATTCACAAACAATGATGAACTAATCAGAGACATAACAATCTCAGATACTTCATACTCAGACCATAAGCTCATTGAAGTGCGAACTAGCATAAATAACGGTAGTAGATCTAAGAGACCCAACAAGCGAGAAGGAATATTCAATCAATTCAATTTCAACAATAAGAGGATTGACTGGGAAAAATAAATGTAGACCTTTCAACCATTCAATGGGAGACGGTCTTAAGCGACAAAACTCCCACACAGGGAATAGCTCAACTGACAGCTGAAGCTTACAAGGTCTGCTTGAAGCACGTGCCGGTGAGGAGGGCAGAAAGAGGACACTCTAGAAAGAGAACGCAGACGACTGTACAGGAGAAGGAAAAAAATTACGGAAATGCTTCGGCAGACACAACTATCACAAGCAAGGAAAATAAGCCTAAGCAGGGAGATCGAAGAAATCGAACAAACGTTGAAGCGATCATATGAGTCTGAGGAAATGGAATTGGAACAGAGAGCTATACAAGAGATAAGGAAAAATCCGAAATATTTTTTCACATACGCTAAATCAAAATCCAAAACCTCGACCAGTATTGGACCGTTAATTACAAATGAAGGTACGTACACAGAGGACAACAAGAGATTAGTGAAATTCTAAGAAGCCAGTATGAGGCTATGTTTAGCACACCAATTAACAACATGAAAGTTGATGACCCAGACAGCTTCTTTATGAATGACATTCAAGCTGCAGATAATATAACGGATATTACCACAAACTCGGAAGACTTTGAAAGAGAAATTGACAATATGCCCATGCACTCAGCCCCTGGGCCTGACTCATGGAATTCAATATTCATAAAGAAATGTAAAGTACCAGTAGCGAGAGCACTCAGCGTAATATGGAGAAAGAGCCTGGATACAGGGGAGATACCAGCAGCACTTAAATCTGCAGATATAGCTCCGTTGCACAAGGGGGGGAGTAAAGCCTTGGCAAAATTATAGGCCAGTTGCACTAACATCACACATAATAAAAGTGTTTGAAAGAGTGATTAGGAATCAAATTTCTAGTTTTATGGAAAACATGAATTGCACAATCCAGGACAACATGGATTTAGAGCGGGAAGATCCTGTCTGTCACAGTTACTCAACCACACTATGACAAAATCACAGAAGCCCTAGAAGAAAGCAAAATGCAGATGTTGTATACACAGACTTTGCAAAGGCTTTCGACAAATGTGACCATGGGGTGATAGCTCACAAAATGAGGTCAATGGGAATACTGGAAAAGTAGGACGCTGGATACTCAATTTCCTGTCGAACAGAACACAAAGAGTAACAGTCAATCAGATAAAATCGAGTCCAAGCGATGTTAAAAGCTCTGTACCTCAAGGTACAGTCCTTGCACCGCTACTGTTCCTTATTCTCATATCTGATATAGACAAAAATACACGTCACAGCTTCGTGTCATCCTTCGCAGATGACACAAAAATCAGCATGAAAATTACCTCTGCTGAAGACATTGAAAAACTACAACAGATGTCAACAAAGTTTTCGATTGGGCAGCAGAAAATAATATGATGTTTAACAGTGATAAATTTCAGGTACTCAGGTACGGCAAAAATGAGGATCTGAAACATAATACAGGGTACAAAACACAATCAAATCTTCCCATAGTAGAAAAACAGCATGTCAAGGATTTGGGAATAATGATGTCCGACGATCTAACGTTTAGGGAGCATAACCAAGCAAATATCGCATCAGCCAGAAAATGATCGGATGGATTACGAGAACTTTCAAATCCAGGGATCCCATCACAATGGTTGTACTCTTCAAGTCACTTGTGTTGTCCCGTCTCGAATACTGCTCAGTACTCACTTCCCCTTCAGAGCAGGAGAGATTGCTGAAATAGAGGGAATACAGAGAACATATACGGCACGCATAGACGAGATAAACACCTAAATTATTGGATCGTCTCAAAGCTCTCCAAATGTACTCTCAGAAGGAAATGAAATAGGTGCAGAGAGTCAGAATTCGGCTCAAAAATCACGCTCAGGTGTCAATTTTCCGATATTTCAGATATTTTGAAAACTGTAGGGGGGTTTGGGCAAAATATGACCCATCGCCGTTTCCAGTAATTGGCATATTTTCGGTATAAAAAGTCGGAATTTGAAAATGAAAATAGGAGCAGAGAGTCAAAATTCTGCTCAAAAATCACGCTCAGGTGTCAATTTTCCGATATTTCAGATATTTTGAAAACTGTAGGGGGGTTTGAGCAAAATATGACCCATCGCCGTTTTCAGTAATTGGCATATTTTCGGTATAAAAAGTCGGAATTTGAAAATGAAAATAGGTGCAGAGTCAGAATTCGGCTCAAAAATCAGGCTCAGGTGTCAATTTTCCGATATTTCAGATGTTTTGAAAACTGTAGGGGGGTTTGGGCAAAATATGACCCATCGCCGTTTTCAGTAATTGGCATATTTTCGGTATAAAAAGTCGGAATTTGAAAATGAAAATAGGTGCAGAGAGTCAGAATTCGGCTCAAAAATCACGCTCAGGTGTCAATTTTCCGATATTTCAGATATTTTGAAAACTGTAGGGGGGTTTGGGCAAAATATGACCCATCGCCGTTTTCAGTAATTGGCATATTTTCGGTATAAAAAGTCGGAATTTGAAAATGAAAATAGGTGCAGAGTCAGAATTCGGCTCAAAAATCAAGCTCAGGTGTCAATTTTCCGATATTTCAGATGTTTTGAAAACTGTAGGGGGGTTTGGGCAAAATATGACCCATCGCCGTTTTCAGTAATTGGCATATTTTCGGTATAAAAAGTCGGAATTTGAAAATGAAAATAGGTGCAGAGAGTCAGAATTCGGCTCAAAAATCACGCTCAGGTGTCAATTTTCCGATATTTCAGATATTTTGAAAACTGTAGGGGGGTTTGGGCAAAATATGACCCATCGCCGTTTTCAGTAATTGGCATATTTTCGGTATAAAAAGTCGGAATTTGAAAATGAAAATAGGTGCAGAGAGTCAGAATTCGGCTCAAAAATCACGCTCAGGTGTCAATTTTCCGATATTTCAGATATATTGAATACTGGTTGATACCTGGTTTAACCTGGTTGATGGGGTTCTGGGAGTTCTTCTACTCCCCAAGCCCGGCCCGAGGCCAGGCTCGACTTGTGAGAGTTTGATCCACCAGGTTGTTACTTGGAGCGGCCCGCAGAGCCACATACCCACCACAGCCCGGCTGATCCGGGACTTCTCTTAGGAAACTTTCCAGTTTTCTCTTGAAGATGATCACGGTTGTTCCGGCAATATTTCTTATAGTCGCTGGGAGGACGTTGAACAACCGCGGACCTCTGATGTTTATACAGTGTTCTCTGATTGTGCCTATGGACCTCTGCTCTTCACTGGTTCAATCTTGCATTTTCTTCCATATCGTTCACTCCAGTACGTTGTTATTTTACTGTGTAGATTTGGGACCTGGCCCTCCAGTATTTTCCACGTGTATATTATTTGGTATCTCTCTCGTCTCCTTTCTAGA
>WNGS01117858.1:0-10797 GCA_020271785.1 Procambarus virginalis
CAGACTTGTTGCAGAAGGCTGTTAAATTTAAGTGGTCATCGACTGTGCAGAGGCATTTAAAATTTGAAATTTATCTTAGCTTCCGCCCCAGTGCTTGCTAGTCCAAGTTCGCCGTCCATTTAAAATTCAGTTGGCACGTCTGACTCGGGTGCTGGTGCAGTGTTGTTGCAACTGGGGATATAAGTGGAACACCCAGTTATTATTTACTCTGTGAAATTTGACAAGGCGCACGCAATTATTCAGTGATAGAAAAAGAGGCGTTGCGCAGTGTTACATGCAAAAAGTTCGAAGTTTACCTCACATGTAATATATGGAAGTGTACAGGACCATAATCCCCTATTTTTCATGAATCAGATGAAGCCGAAGAATAAACGCATCCTCATTGGGCATTGTACCTACATGACGTCAATCTTCTATTAATCCACCTCACCGGGCCGGCTCAACGTGATACCTTACCTTGAGGATACCTTGAGGTGCTTCCGGGGCTTATCGTCCCCGCGGCCCGGTCATCGACCAGGCCTCCTGGTTGCTGGACTGATCAACCAGGCTGTTGGACGCGGCTGCTCGCAGCCTGACGTATGAGTCACAGCCTGGTTGATCAGGTATCCTTTGGAGGTGCTTATCCAGTTCTCTCTTGAACACTGTGAGGGTTTTGCCAGTTATGTCCCTTATGTGTAGTGGAAGCGTGTTGAACAGTCTCGGGCCTCTGATGTTGATAGAGTTCTCTCTCAGAGTACCAGTTGCACCTCTGCTTTTCAACGGGGGTATTCTGCACATCCTGCCATGTCTTCTGGTCTCATGTGATGTTATTTCTGTGTGCAGGTTTGGGACCAGCCCCTCTAATATTTTCCACGTGTAAATTATTATGTATCTCTCCCGCCTGCGCTCAAGGGAATACAGATTTAGGCTCTTTAGTCGGTCCCAATAGTTTAGATGTTTTACCGAGTGGATTCTAGCAGTAAAGGATCTCTGCACGCTCTCCAGGTCAGCAATTTCACCCGCAGTGAAAGGGGCTGTCATTGTGCAGCAGTACTCCACTCTAGAGAGCACAAGCGTTTTGAAAAGTGTCATCATCGGTATAGCATCTCTAGTGTGAAAAGTTCTTGTTATCCAACCTGTCATTTTTCTTGCAGTTGTGACGGCTACTTTATTGTGTTCTTTAAAGGTAAGGTCTTCCGACATGAGTACACCCAGATCCTTTACATTGCCTTTTCGTTCTATGTTATGATTTGCCTGAGTTTTGTACGTGGTTTCCGTTTTTATATTTTCATTTTTTCCATAGCGCATGAGCTGGAACTTGTCTTCGTTAAACACCATATTATTTTCTGTAGCCCATAGAAAGACCTGATCTACATCTGACTGGAGGTTCGCCGTGTCCTCTATGTTGCCTACTCTCATGAAGATCCTAGTGTCATCTGCAAAGGATGATACAGTGCTATAGGTTGTGTTCTTGTCTATGTCCGATATAAGGATGAGAAAAAGTACTGGAGCAAGCACAGTACCCTGGGGGACTGAGCTCTTAACGGTTGACGGGTTGGATTTTATTTTGTTGACTATTACACATTGGGTTCTGTTGGTCAGGAAATTGTAGATCCATCTGCCTACTTTTCCGGTAATTCCTTTTGAGCGCATTTTATGGGCAATAACACCATGGTCACATTTATCAAAAGCTTTTGCAAATCTGTGTAAATTACATCAGCGTTTTGTTTGTCTTCCATAGCATCTAATGCCATATCATAGTGGTCCAGCAACTGCGACAGGCAAGAGCGCCCTGTTCTGAAACCATGTTGTCCGGGGTTATGGAGATGCTGTGATTCCATGTATTTTGTGATCTTACTTCTTAGCACTCTCTCAAAAATTTTTATGATGTGCGATGTTAGTGCTATCGGTCTGTAATTTTTTGCCTCTGCCTTATTTCCTCCTTTATGAAGTGGTGCTATCTCTGCTGTTTTTAGTATATCAGGAATAACGCCAGTATCTAGGCTTTGTCTCCACAGAATGTGAAGGGCCTGCGATAGTGGTTTTTTACAGTTCTTGATGAATATGGAGTTCCAAGAATCCGGGCCTGGTGCGGAGTGCATAGGCATACTGTTTATGGCTTCTTCAAAATCCAGTGGGGATAGGGTGACGTCTGATATATGATTTGATGTTGGTATCATATCCATGAAAAATTCATTTGGGTTATCGATCTTTAGTGCGTTTAATGGCTCGCTGAAGACAGAGTCGTATTGCTTCCTCAGTAGCTCGCTCATTTCTTTGTTGTCATCGGTGAAAGTTCCATCTTCCTTTCGCAGGGGCCCGATACTAGATGTGGTTTTTGATCTTGATTTTGCATAGGAGAAAAAATATTTCGGGTTTCTCTCTATTTCACTGATGGCCTTTTGCTCTCTTTCCCTCTCCTGCGTTTTGTATGATTCTTGTAGCTTGAGTTCAATTTTTCCTATTTCGCTACCTAACCTTCTTCGCCGTTCCTGAGATAGGGTGCGACTCTCAAGTTGTACCGCGATTCGTTTTCTTCGCCTATATAGGGAACGACGTTCTCGTTCCAATCTGCATCTCTTCCTCTTTTTTCTTAGGGGGATGCGGTTTGTACATATTTCTAGTGCTACTGAGCTTATTTTTTCCAGGCACTGGTTCAGGTTCGCATTTCCTAGCTGTTCTTCCCAGTTTATTTCTGTGAAGTCCTGGTTTATTTGCTCCCAGTTTATCTGTTTATTATTGAAGTTGAATTTGCTGAAATCTCCTCCACCGGAATCTGGACTGGTTTTGAAGGTCTATTCCCCATGGTTGTCATAACTTCAATTAAGTTGTGATCTGAGTAACAGGTATTTGTAATCATTATGTTCCTGATCAATTCATCATTATTAGTGAAAATGAGGTCCAGCGTGTTCTCCTTCCTGGTTGGTTCTACTATTTGCTGGTTTAAGGCAAACCTGTCGCACATCCGTAGCAGGTCATTTGCATGTGCCTGTTCATTAAGGCTACTTCCTGGTATTCTTTCTGATATTACTGTATTAGCCAGGTGCTTCCATTTCAGGTGCCGTAGGTTGAAGTCCCCAAGCAGAATGATGTTCGGAGCTGGATTTGTGAGGTTTTCCAAGCAGTGTTCTACTTTCATTAGTTGGTCTTTAAACTGCTGAGGGTTTGCCTCCGGTGACTTATATACAAGGACAATAACTACATTTATAATCTCTATTTTGATTATCAGCACTTCCACCATATCATTCGAGGTGTTTAGCAGCTCAGTACAGATGAGTGTGTCTTTGATGTATAGGCTGACCCCACCCTGAAGCCGGTGTTTCCTATCACATCTGAAAAGATTGTACTCTGAGATCCATATTTCACCATCATGGTAGTCCTTTGTGTGGGTTTCTGTTAGGGCTGCAAACACTGCATTTGCCTCATGAAGGAGACCATCTATAAAGTGAACTTTGTTGGATTTGCGTGTTTTTATACCTTGAATGTTGGCAAATATAAATGATGTTATCGTGGTAGTGGAAGTGCTGGATGCCTTACTTGGTGTTAATATCTGAGGCTCTGGTAAGGGGGCCACTGTGTTTGCGTCCAGGGTGTGTTGTTTTCGAAGTGATTCGTCCAGTTTCGGTAGTGGGGCGAGTGTTGTGTGGTGTAGTACCTGTGTGTTTGTTGGTAATGTGTATTCCAGACTTGTGGGTATCTCCCTTCCCCTCTGTAATCCTGTGGTGGTTCCATCTGACTGTTCCTCTCTCTTATATTTTCTGCTCTGTTTCTGCCTTCCTCTAAAAAATTGCCAGTAGTGTCATACTGATTTTCCCGTCTATAACGTTGTGTACCTCTCACGTGGAATTCCGGACACTGAAGATTGTAGCATTTTTTGTCCCTAATTGAAAATTGACATAATTTGGGGTGGAAGTATCTACACCCTGTTCCAAAACGGCATGTACCCCTCGCCAACATGTTCCTGCATTTTCGAGGATGCAGAAAATGGCATTTTGTTCCTAATTTTCCATATTTGCATATTCCTTTAGCGTAGAATTTGCAAATGTGTTCCGGTTTTGCGTTTTTCAAGGTATTTATATCTGTGTCTGTCTTGTCTACCTCTTTATTGGAGCCATCTCCGCTTTTCGTCCCAATTCCTTCATTTATGCACTCTGTCTCACTGTTGCTCACATCGTTTATATTACCTGACTCTGCAATATTGCTGCTATTATGTACTACAATACCCTCTTCCTCCACATTACTGCTGCGGTTCTCTAAACTATCTGTTCCTGGGTTTTGGTCGTTAACCAATGTTGTCTTATCCCAGTCTGCATATATCACTGGTAGCTTGTCTGTGAATGGTAATCTCTGTGACTCGGGAATGTTTTTCATCAGTTTAGTTATGTTCTCTAACATTAATCTGTCATCTTTGCAGACCCAGTAAATTCCTTGCCTTTTTGTGCATCCTGGAGATACTTCTGTACAGCCCAGGTGAAATCTCATGTTACAGATGCAACACGTTACGCCTACATTACGTTTTCCCAGTACTCCCGAGCACTCGCCACACCTCTCCATTTTCTGATGTATTGTGTTGTATTTGTGGTTTACTGTGTGGATCACTTGTTGATGTCAGTCCTTTTAACTCTTTATAAAGTTATATGTATATTTTTATATATTTAATATTTATAATACTATATGTATACCGTAGATTTGTAATATTATGTATGTTATTTTGTTCAAACTTTATGGCAGGTACTTAGCGTAGGGTAGCGAAGCTGGTCCCCGGTGCGGTACAGGTGACCTCTTGTCGTCCCAGGTTGATGTCACCAGTTTCCAGCTACTCGATTTATAACACTGATTTTTCTTTGCTTGTATTCTTACAAGGGATTTTCCGCCTAATTTCCGGCTTGCAATGGTATTCACTCACTTTATTGCTAATTATTAGATTCACATTTCCATAGTACACTATATGATTTCCGTATTTTATCCCTGTGGGACGTGCCCTGGGGTAGGCCTCGCGTGGCTTGTGGAAACAGCCTACTGATGCCGCCTCTTGCCACTATTCTATATTTCTAGCATTCTATATTTATAATATTCTATGCACGATTTTCCTTCACTTCCAACTTATATGTTGTTGTGGTACCCGTTCCACTTCACTGTTCCACGAATCACCGTTCACTATTTTTTTTTCTCATACACGCACGTACACAAAGCCTCATGCACTGGCCCACACGTGGTCTCCCGTTTATTATCTATTTAACACAAAGTTCCGTTGATAATGACTGTTTTCAAATTTTCCAGCGGGTCACTATGCACTTGTTATGCCTGTAATCGGTAATCCAAGGCTGTGGTCCTAAGAAATCCCGGTTAATGTCACGATTTTAACGGAGCGCGAGCGGTACGACTTCCCTCCCTCAACCTCCCTCAACAGTGATAGCCGACGCTCTGTCCCGGTTGCCTGAGTAACATTCATCTGAGCCACAGGAAGTCATATACCAACTGTCATGCTTTAGTTATTTTTTTGGTAGGTTCTCCTGTGACATTAAATATTCCGTGTCCAATTTATTTACTTCCCTGTTTTTTTTTTTTTGTTTTTTTTTTGTGTATGTGTTTTTCTTTCAGAGAATTCCTTTATACTTTTCTTGCAGAGAAATTGTTGTTTGATTGATTTTCTTTTATGTCATGGATTTTCCCTTTTATTCTCTGTTTACTCTTACAAAAAAAAATATGACTACTATTCTAGTAGTCACATTTTCTTTTTTTCTCTGAAGGGGGGAGGAGTGTTACGACCCTGGGTTCTTTAGATGGAAACCAGAGGTCAAAATTGAGCTTAATAAACTACCTTATAGTATTGGACGCATCGTGAACTGCATTTGTTTGTATCTTCCCTGCCAGATGTAAGACTATTCTTGTTTCTCAAAGAGCATTTAAAGACTGAGCTTGGGGTTGATTATTAAATAATAAAATAGGCACCAACTATGTTTACTAATACTTTCTAATCATTTGTAAAGTAAACCTGAGTAAACTTGGTATAGGGCGGCGGTACGATTAGTTGAGCAGTCTGCCGGCAGCAAGCCAACTGGGAGGAAGGAGGCGAGAGACTCCTCCTTCTCTGGGCGTGAGCTGTGTGAACAGGACCCTCCTCCCTTCCTCCTCGTTTCCTTATTTCTGTGTCTTAGTTAAGCTAAGTAAACACTGTGTTCATTCTTCATTGTCTGGCATACACGTGTTCTAAGTGTAGAGTATTATATTTTGTAGGAGTTAGGTGTTCCCATTGTTTGTATTACTAGTTATTCTAAGAGGGGGTCTCAGTGGAACCACGTGGCCACCCTACCCTAAGCTGACTCTAACTTCAAGTAATTCAATAGTAGAGCTTTACCCTAGCTTGTGTTCAGTGTAAAACCTAGTATCTTGCTTATGTGGACCAAGGCTTTTAACGTAAGATAGTGTGGTAAAGTTATTAATATTATTGTTATTGGTGTGAATGTATATGGGGGGATGTTAAGAGGGGTTAATAAATAAGTAAGTGAAGCCAGAGTATCAATTCTTCCTGTGTAGGAGATCTTGATCATTCCCTAGACTGACCTTGTTGTGTAGCCAAGTAGTCAGCACGGCTTATAGTTTGTTTGGGGGCCGGGCCTTGTAGATCTCCCTGCTTGATACTCTTAATACCTACTATTGCCCCTGTTACGAATCTTGTTAAGATCCTCTCATTACTCTTAATTATTGTATTACTGTATTGTCTTATTCTTTAATTATTATAGCATCCAGTTGCATAATATGAGATTTTGTATGTTATATGATATATATTATAGCATGTATTAGTGTGCTTGAGTTGCATATTATTTGTATGAGGCTTTCGTGTTACAATTCTCATGTGTTTCTCTGTGGGGGTTGATCAGGTTGGATATGTGAGTAGCGTGGTGGCTGAGATCGAGTGAAGACATGTATTAAGTTAAGTCCTTGATTTGTATATTTAGTCATTCAAAGTTTTTATTTCCTGGTCAGATGATATTGTATTCTCTTAATTAAGTTTTTAAGTGCTATTAATATTGCTCATTGCTCGAGAAGGATTTTATTTTAATTTGCATGCTGATAAATATTTCTGGCTTTATATACGTACCATTTAATTGTTATGTTTGTCCCCCTTAGCATAAATATATTGTTCCCCATTTTATGCAGTGCTTTATCTTATTCCCCTAGACTATTATTATAAAGGCCGATTTTAAATCTTTTATGTACACTGCTGGGAGAAGAACCTTATTTAGTCTCGAGGGTGGTAACAAATGGAGGCCTGTGTCCGGGATCTTATACCATTAATTCCCTGTAATGTTTGTACAATTAACAGTGCTAATTATTAATAGCAATTGCCTTCCTAGGTACTCTGTGATTATCTAGTGACGCCTAATCAAGCCTGTGTAATTATCTGTTCAATCTGAGCTGCTGTGAAAACTTTCAACGCTTCACGATTTGAGGTAAGTGTTCAGCTTGTGCCAGGGGCCAAGCATAATTTTCAGTGTTGTTTCAAGTGTAAGTTGTGATTATTGAGCCAACCATGGAGGATCAGGTTGTTGCGCTGGTAGATCAGCCAAATTTTGGTAAAATTAAAGACTTAAAGAAGTCTGGTTTGTTGTTGCTGGCTGATAAATTGAACCTAGCAGTTTCCAGTAAATGTTGAAAGCTCAAGTGTTAAGAGTTATTGTCACACACTTGGTGGAAGAGGAGAGACTTGACGAAGAGTGTTTGGGAGAGTTAGACGAAGAGTCAGTTGACAAGGTGGCAATCTTAAAGTTGGAGTTGGAGACTAAATTAGAAATGGCTAGGCTGGAAGCAGACAAGCAGAGGCTGGAAGCAGATAAGAGAGGTTGGAGTTGCAGAATCAGTAAAAACAACTTGAGTTGGTAACTCAACAGCAGATGTTGGAGGCTCGAGTACAACTGGCAGAGCATGAGACTAAACAACTCGAAATTCAGCAGAGTATGGCTGAAAATAATAACAGGTTAGAACAGCAGAGGATTGCGGCAGGTTTGGGTAACACTAGTAATAATCCAGAGAATACAAATAGTTCTTCTAAGTACAGTAAACGTGTAGATTTGCCTAAGTTTAATGAAGAAGATCCAGAAATATTTTTCTTGCATTTTGAGAAACTAGCAGTCAGCATGAATTGGCCTGTAGATCAATGGGTTAGCATATTACAAGGACAATTTAAGGGTAAAGCTCAAGAGGTATTTGCATCATTGCCTGCTGAGAATTCTTTCGATTTTAAATTTGTTCAGCAAAGTATTTTAAATGCCTACCAGCAGATCCCAGAGGCACATAGAATAAAATTCAGAAGTTTAAAAAGAGCACAGGACCAGACTATTTCTGATTTTGTAAGAGTAAAATTAAATCACTTTAACAGATGGATTAAAGCACTTAATATTACAGAGTTTGAGACTTTGAGAGACCTCATAGTAACTGAGGAAGTAATGGGATGTCTACCAGAGAAATTAGCTTTGTTTATGGCTGAAAATAAGCAAACCAATGATCTTATAAAATTAGCCAAGCTAGCTGATGAGCATGAACTACTTACTAAAGTGCCTTTTAGAGCACCCATTAATCATTTCAATGTTAAAACTAATCATTATGCTCATAAACAACATGTTTTCCAGACTCGACCAGCTAATTCACCTTCTCCCCTTAACCCTTCTCCTGTAAAGCCTAAATCTGAGAAATAACCGACAGGGTTGTCAACCTTAAGTAATGTAGTGAATAAGCCTGCAGTGGGTTCGGCTATTCCGACCACTAGCAGGTATTGCACGCATTGCAGGAGAAGAGGTCATGTGGTAAATTCATGTTATGCTTTGCACCCAGAGTTGAGACCAACTGGTCTAATATTGAGTAGGGGTTTGCAAACCATTAATGCCAATGTTGCTTCAGTCATGCCCAAGTGGATGACTAATTTTGATCCATACCTACATTCGGGAACCCTATTATGTACTAGTGGAACCTGGAAACCAGTCCAGTTGTTAAGGGACACTGGTGCTTCCCAGTCTTTAATTTCTCGCCGTGTTCTTACTGATGTTAGCACAGAAGACACTGGAGAGGTAGTGTTATTGCAGGGACTTGGAGGGCTCATCCAGCGTGTACCATTAATTAAGGTTAACCTGAATTCTTCTATTACACCAGGTTGGTGCACTGTAGCAGTCAGTGAGCAGTTGCCCATTCCTGGGATTGATATAATTGTAGGTAATGATTTCGATAAATGTAAATTTAGTGGGACCGATTGTCCTGTTATGTATACTAACCTAATGCAGTACTGGCTCAACCAGATGAGGATGATGGTGTCATTTATCCAGCCTGTGTTGTGACCAGATCCATGGTAAGCAGAATGTGGTAAGTCCTGCTACTACCAAGGTGGATGTTCTCGAGGCCAGGACCCCTTCAGACAGGGAGGTGGAGGTGGACCTTGAAGATACATTTATAGCTCACGTGGATGTCGAGAGTGAGGCCGGTGCCAAAGCCCTAATTTATTCTGACCCAGATGGTCTGGAAGATGTGGGCCAGGTACCACTTCCTTGCCCGCTCGCTCCAGTTGTAGAGTTCCAGACCTTGCGTAAGTTACAGAGTACTGATCCCAGTCTAGCTGAGTGTTATGCAGAAGCAGCCGACTCCATCGATACTTTGGAGGAGAGTACGGGTGTTATTTCAAGGATCAATGTCTGATGAGAAGATGGAGACCATCAGGAACTCCCTCATCAGAGGATTGTGAGTTTAACACCAGCTCGTTGTGCCAACAGAGTATCGGGAGCAGGTATTGCAAGCTGCTCATGATGACCTGATGGGAGGCCATCAAGGTATTACCAGTATGTATCATAAGATCTGTAAACTTTTTATTGGCGAAACTTAAAAAAGATGTGGTCAGATATTGCCACAACTGTGTTGTGTGTCAGACTGTTGGTAAGCCTAATCAGACTGTGCCACGAGCACCATTATACCTATTGTAGTGCAGAGGAGCCATTTACTCATGTGGTACTGGATTGTGTCGGACCTTTACCCCGTACAAAATCCGGAAATATGTATATGTTCACTATTTATGTATGACCACCAGGTTCCCTGAAGCGTATGCTTTACGTAATATTAGAGCTTCTACTATTATCAGGCAGTGGAACGATTTTTTCACTTTTTTGGATGCCCCGTGTAATTCAAACTGATAATGGGAGTAATTTTGTTCCACCATCTTTAAAAAATTTCTGTAGCAGTTTTGGTATAAAACACAATTTTTCAAGTCCTTACCATCCTCAGAGTCAAGGGGAATCGAGCGGTTCCACCAAACTCTCAAGAAATGTTGAAGGCGACTGGGGAAGATTCACCCAGACATTGGGATGAGAATCTGCCATTTGTTTTATTTGCGGCTAGAGATGGATTGCACAGTGCACTAGGTTGTTCTCCATTCGAGCTTATTCGGACATCAGTTGAGAGGACCTTTAAAGATGTTATATGAGCACATGTTAGATGAGATTTACAGCCAGGCAGAGTGAGCGTTACCTGACGGATGTCAAGAGCAAGCTGTCCAGAACGAGGGAGTTGGCCTTACGACATCTAGGTGAACAACAACAGTAATGAAGCAGAAACATGACCAGAGGTTCAAGGCCAAACTCAGAGTTTTTGAGCCAGGAGATTTGGTATGGTCTTGAAGCCTCGTATGTACGTCTATTTCTAACAAATTCGCAGGACCGTATCAAGTAGTCAAACGTCTTGGGGGAGGTTACTACAAGGTCTGCCATCCCAAGCAGAAACGACAGACCATGAGTGTACATGTAAACCGGTTGAAGCTTATTGTGGGCCTAGTATTGTGGG
>WNGS01117883.1:0-12380 GCA_020271785.1 Procambarus virginalis
CAAGATGAAATAATTATACTATTGTCCAGGATAGGCATGCTCTAGGCAAACTATTGAAGCTATAAGCTCGGAACCTTGCGGACAAATCGAGGCCGGGGAACAAAAGAAAGCCAGACTGGCCCATTAGGAAGGACGAACACAGATACGTGAAGGCGGACCCTAAGGAAGGACATCAACCAAGAACGTCGAGACGGCCCTGGCGAACAACCAAAGGCCTTCATCCGAAATTAAAGACAAGAAGAAGCATGCGCCTCGAACGTCAAGGAACAAGAGAGGGGCCTTGCCCTGAGGACAGGAAGAACCAAGAACGAGAGGAGGCCCTTCAAGGACCGTGACGGACTGCCTTCAAGGCAGACCCTGAGGGCTACCCTACTCTGTCGGCTCCTGAGGAGCGAGAGCAGCTTGAAGCAAGAAAAGTGACCTGGAGATCACACAGGAGCACAATAAACAGCAAGCTGATAGTGCTCTCGAATATCGTCGACAAGAACTCGCGTTGGAAACTACACACCACACTCAGCGCCAACAAGCTACCGCTAGTCTTCCCGTAAATTTCAATGTCTCCCATGCAAGTAAGTTAATGCCACCATTCGTTGAGACAGAGATCGATGTATTTTCACCACTTTTGAGACCCTAGCTAAAAAACTTAGCTGGCCTGCAGATCAATGGTCTACCCTTCTCAGAGTGCATTTCACAGGTAGAGCTGCAGTTACTCTCAGTGCCTTAGCATCTGAGAATGACCACCAGACCCTGAAACAAGTAGTTTTGGACACCTACCTTCTCTCCACCGAAAGCTACAGACGAGAATTCCGTGATTATCTAAAGGCAAGTACCACCACCTTCTTAGAATTTGCCAATACAAAGAAAAGATATTTCATGAAATGGCTGGAACAGCACATGTCTCTACATTTTCAGAACTCGTCAACCTCATTCTAATTGAGGAATTCTTGAGACGTGTTCCCCCTTCCGTCCGTTTATATTTAGCAGACAAAGAAGAAACCGACTGCATCAGATGTGCGAAGTCAGCTGACACCTACAGCCTCATCCACCGGGCTAACGCCAGACCCACCTTCCATGAGGACCCTAGGAGTCCCTTAAAGTGTTACATCATTGAGGAGATTCCAACGACCAACGTGGAGCAGGACCAGGTGAGGCTAGTCTGAGAAGAGACCCACAAGGACTCTAACTCGACCTTGCTCCCAGGCCCTGTACGGTTGCTCTCGTATTTTCTATTTTGCTAATTCTGACAGCTTCGTGAAGCGTCTGCCACATGTACATTGGCGACGTACGCATTGCAGTCGTGACAGTAAAAAAAAGAAAAAACCCCACATCTGGCGCCCAACGTGGGGCTTAGTTGGAACCTATGAGCTAGGTTGTACAGTAAAATTTCGCACTTAAATTTTCCCTGAAAATTCAAAAGTGACGAGCAGTATTCAGAGGATGTTTAACACCCTGTTAGGTACACACACCACCAGTATGTCTGAGTGTGTAGAGTACAAACAGCGCTACCTGCATCTTCACCTGGCCTTAACTGCTCGTAGACCTGACGACTACGACACTCTTACTGAGCTAGAGTGTAAGGAACGAGTGGAACAGCACATGAGGGCCGTGGAAGAGGTGATGCTACAAGCACACATGCAGGGTAGTGCTGAGGTGGCGTGCACGAGTCTCATCACACTGGATGAAGCTATCGGTGGTGAGACCCCAGTGAGAGATAACACAGTGGGAGAGACCCCAGTGAGAGACAACTTGGAGGTAGAGACCCCTGTGGGTGACGTCACCGAGAATGATGTCACTAGAATCACGCGCGCTGCGGAAGAAAACGGAGTCACGCGGGAATCTAGCCCTTTAAATACTCCGTTGGGGGGATTCTATTGGGAAGAATCTCGGCCCAAAAGGTCCTTGTGGACGACACCAACTCAAAGAGTAGGTATTACAGGCTCGCAATTATTCACCTTAGAGGAATACCGTAACCAAGTTAGGGAGTTGGGATTCGAAGGAATAAAGTAGCAGAGCAAGCTATGAAACTCTGGACTGATCAGCAGGACAGAGAAAGTAAACTGTGGACTGATCAGCAAGAGAGAGAAAACAAACGCTGGACTGATCAGCAGAACCGAGAAAGTACTGAACGCATAGCTCGCATGCAGTTGCAAGTAAGGCAGGATGACCAGACAAGTGGTCGTTCAACGGAGACTAACGTTGAACAAGGTAAGACTGTCAAACTACCTAAACTAGCTAACTTTGATGAGAGGGACGACTCGATGGATGCATACATCAAGCGTTTCGAAGGTCACGCCGCTGATTGCGGGTGGGAAAGATCAAAGTGGGCACTCGCTCTTAGTGCATTGTTAAAGGGTAGGGCATTAACTATCTACCACAGTCTGGGTCCGCACCAGCGCGGAGATTACGAGGCATTGACAACAGCGCTGCTGAACGGTTTTGGCATAACTGCAGACCGGATGCTAGAGAATTTCCGTAGGGCTCAATTGCAAAAAGGTGAGACATATGTGCTCATGTTACAGCGGTTAGAATCGAGTCTAAACCGTTACTGTGAACTCATGGAGACTGCTCCTGGGAGCATGGAGTTCTATCAACTGATGATTCGTGAACAGTTCTTAGAAGCATGCGAATCGTCTCTGCGTGTCAAGCTCAAAGAGCAAGAAATTGTGTCAAATCTGTCTATGGCCAAGCAAGCTGATCTGTGGGCTGGGGCCAGGAGACAGGTGAAAGGGGTGAAGCCGCACGAGAAGCATCATGCTACAGGTATTGGCGATAGAGCTAAGCTTAAGACTGGTGTGTCGGGGGAGCAGGGAAACTCCTCCAACAAGCATATGCACAAGTGCTACACCTGTGGTAAGCCAGGTCATCGTGCAGCTGATTGCAAGGTAAAACCGAAATCAGGTTACATAGCAGGTGTGAGCTCAAGTGGTAAGAATCATCCCAACGTCAGAAAGGATCCACTAGCTTGGACCCTTGAGGTGGTGGACGGAAATGTTAACGGAAAATCGGCGAAAATCTTCCGTGACAAAGGCGCCACTACTCACATGGTAAGAAAGAGCCTAGTACAGCCAGGATCTGAGACAGGTAGACATGTCTATGTCAAATTCCCAAATGGCTATACTAAAGAGATGGTGGAGGTGTATGTGTGGGTCGACACACCTTACATCAAAGGTAAAATCCGTGCCGTTCAACAGGAACGTGCTGTATATGGACTTTTATTGGGAAATGTTCCCGGAATCTCTGATTGCCCGAGTCCACCCTCAAAGAAAATGGGGGAGAGTAAGGCGCGCAGCCGCCGTCAGTCAGCTGATGCCAAGGACGACTTACCCGGGGATGACGTCACAGGGAGTGACCACACCCTCACCCAGTTGAAGTATAAGGGAGAGAAAGCAAAAGAACACATGCTCAAACGCTACGAGGACCCTCCTGCAGATGGATCCAACAAGCCGAAGAAGCATGTAAGACGTAAAAACAGGAGAGGACCGCAGGGCTCGACATCGACAGGGCCGATCGACCACCCTCTGCTCTCAGCAACGATCGCCGGTGTCTCAGTGATAACCGCCGACGAGGAGGAAGGTCAGCCAGGTCTCTTCAATCAACAGCAGCAGGAGACACACCGAGATGTTAAGGTTGATGATCAGCTGTCTGAAGATCAAGTCGACCAGGTTACTCGACTGGTAGCAGAGTACAAGGAGGTACTCTCTGACGTCACTAAAGTAGCAAAAGTAGAGGGTTACCGCATACCTTTGCTAGAGCAGCAAGCGGTACGAACAAAACCATATCCTGTTCCTCATCACCTTGTACCACAGGTGAGAGAAGAACTGGCATCTATGATTAATGCGGGAGTAATAGAGAAGTCGACCTCACCATACTCAAGCCCGATGGTGTTAGTGAAGAAGCCTGGGGGAGGTGTGCGCATCTGCCTCGACTTCAGGAAGTTGAACTCCATCATAGAGTTTGATGCTGAACCGATGTTCAATCAAAATGAGATCTTCTCGAGGTTAGCTTCCAGTTGCTATTTCTCCAAGCTTGATCTGACAAAGGGATTTTGGCAGATTCCATTACATGAAGACAGTAAGCGCTGCACTGCCTTCATGACAAGCGAAGGTCTCTTCCAGTTCACAGTTCTTCCGTTTGGACTGGTGAACGCCCCAGCCGTGTTCAACAGAACTATGCGCAAGGTCTTGGGGGGAATTACTGGAGTAGAAGTGTTCGTGGACGATGTGCTCATCCACTCTGCTACGTGGGAAGAACATCTGACCTTGCTAAGGCAGGTGTTGGCAAGACTACAAGAAGTAGGAATGGTTGCAAAACCCACTAAGTGTGAGTTGGGGTGCAAGGAGGTCAGGTACCTTGGTCACGTGATAGGGGGAGGGTTCACCAGGCCGCTGCCTGAGAAGATCACCAAGATCAGTGAAGCCGCTCCACCCGCCACCAAGACTCAGGTTAAGTCATTCCTGGGACTGGCAGGGTACTACAGAACTTTCATTCCCAATTTCACGTCTATAGCAACTCCGCTAACTAATCTCACCAAGAAGAATGCACCTGTTAGAGTACGTTGGACAGAAATGGAGAACTCAGCATTCTCGACGCTCAAGAAGAAGCTGACTGAAGCACCCATCCTTAGACTACCAGATTCTACCAGGGAGTACATCCTTCGGACAGATGCCTCAAATACAGGTATTGGTGCTGTACTCATGCAAGAGTACGACGGTGAAATCTGGCCAGTTGCGTACTCCAGTCGTAAACTGAGCAATGCTGAGCAGAAGTACTCCACTGTAGAAAAGGAACTCCTTGCTGCTGTCGTGGGAGTAAGGAAATTCTACCAGTATCTCTATGGTAAGCGTTTCACGTTTCAAGTAGATCACCAACCCCTCAGCCACATCGGTACGCTTAAAAACGCCAACCCTAGAATAATGCGCTGGGTGTTGTTCCTTCAACAGTTCACATTCCGCGTGGTTTACATAAAGGGAGCCGACAACGTAGGTGCTGACTGGTTGAGTAGGTCAGGGGTGATTAACGAGACGTCGAACGAGGGAGACATGAGCGAGGAAACGCAACGCGCATCACCGGACACTGGTTCCCAGTGTGTCTCTGATGTTTCAGGCATGACACAGGTGGAGAGAGGCAGTGGACAGACCAGCGCCACTCAGGGTTTCGAGGCGTTGAGCCGACCCAGACCTGGAGCTACGTCCGACCACAGTGCCTGCTCAAGACCTGAACAGATAGCCACATGTGATCCGGTGACTGAAGAAATTCCTCACTTACCAGAAGAGAATAGTCTAGACGAGGCCCCGCCTCGCCTAGAAGTATAGAAAACGGGGTCCGCTGGACCCGGCCGCGCAAAGTGCACTCATTTGTGCACAGGTCATCAGCGGTGTGAGTTGAACGAGCACCACGCTGTGGAGCTCGATCTTTGTTGGGGGGTGATGTGGGAGTATGTCTCCCAAGATCCTCCCACAGCTGACTTGAATGGCTCATTGCAGTGCACAGTGCACTGATCTTGTGCACAAAGCCTATTCCCTTAATCCTGGATAGTTCCTGGCATGTTGGGTATCTCCAGAATGCCCACTTAACCAGGAACACTTTAAAATACGTAGGCCGCCGTATGTCTAGGCAGGAAGTAGATACAGGGAGCTAAGCATACTTGCCACCAAGGGTCAGTGAGTACATGGCTGGTGCCCGCGTGAGAGACAGAGGGGAAGGCGCCAGCAGCGTCTGACCTCTGGGGTCAACCGGCGCGATGTTGAATAACAGCTATGACGTGTTCATGACGTCACTCCTGCTACTGCTCATCGAACGAGCTAATATGATTGGTTCCCGCTCATTTGCTGCAATGCTATTGGTCAAATTGTAACTTCTTTTGTGTTGTGTGCCACGAGATGCCCGGCACCCTTGCAAACTCATTCACGTGAGAGAGACCATACGAAGAGGACGTGTTCTGTTCTACCGGCCAATAGACTGATCACCGTCTATCCCTCACCGTCAAGTTAACTCAGCGTCTTTGCGATATACCACACACTCGCCAGAATCACGAGTGGGATATATATTGTTTAGAAGCCTAAAGTGACAAATCTCCAGAGCGAAACAGACTGGTATCAGGTAACCCCTGGTGACAAAGATCGTCGTGAGTGACCTAGAGTGAACTAAGGCAGTGCCGCCGCCTAAGTAATCTGTGTGTGACATTACCACAGTGTACAGTGTAGTGCATGGTACCGCCACTCATCCTGAGCGTGTACCTCAGTACCTCGAGCGCCCGCCGCCGCCCTCACTCACTGACGTCACCACCTCACACACCGTCAGTGCCAGTGTGTGCGCGTGTGTCTGTCTGTTAAGCATACAGCACGCCCTACTCACGAAATCATCTCAAGATACTGCGAGTACCCTCCGTGTCTACGAGCGAAACCAGCTATCAGGCCACCTACGAGTGCTTGTATAAACGAGTCTGAGTGAGTGCGTAAGGAAAGGTACCTTATCTGTAAGTACAAGATCTTGTCATTGTTTATTGTGTCTGTGTTGATCTGAGGGATCAACCACAGTTCTCACCTTCTTATACCTGTCGCAGATTATAGGTGAATCGACGGTGAATGCGTGTTTATCTGTGTGGTATCACGGCATTTCACTCGTCTGTGGATGTGAGCTTCACATACACCACACATTTAGTTATTGTGTGATTATTATTGTGTTTATTGCATATCATCATTACCGAGTATCCGGTTGGAACTCTTGTGATCCCTTTGCATACCGGCAGTTAGGTTGCCGTGTTAGTGATTGGCTGTCAACTGTGTTAAGTTAGGTGTTTCTCCACGAGTGGATACGAGTCGATTAGCCAGACGTCAAGAGTCTCGCTAATGCAACCATAGCTTTGCTGACGCCAATCGAAAGTAAATCAAGCACCCTGTGTATTAGTGGTTAAGTTAGTAAATAAACTACTGTTAAGCTTTATGCGGTGTTTCCGTTGAACCACTTCTGAATACTGCCAATATTACTCCAGCCTTCAGCTCTAAGTGTCTTCAACACCGAGTTGCCTGTAAGTCACTAAACTATAAATTTGATGAGGACCCTAGGAGTCCCTTAAAGTGTTACATCATTGAGGAGATTCCAACGACCAACGTGGAGCAGGACCAGGTGAGGCTAGTCTGAGAAGAGACCCACAAGGACTCTAACTCGACCTTGCTCCCAGGCCCTGTACGGTTGCTCTCGTATTTTCTATTTTGCTAATTCCGACAGCTTCGTGAAGCGTCTGCCACATGTACATTGGCGACGTACGCATTGCAGTCGTGACAGTAAAAAAAGAAAAACCCCACAGAAGTCTTGGTATAGTTATGGTGAAGTGAGTACCGATCAAGCGAGCTCTCAATTGTATTGTAAGTATTGCAAACTCTATGGACATACCATAGATAAATGTGGGAAAGCTCAATACAAAAGCAATAATTAAACTACTAAACCCAAACCGACTCCTCCTAAGTCCGGTAAGCCTGTGATGAATGTTGGTGTTCCTGTTACTGATCTTTCTCTCTTCAGCAAACACCTGTATCCTGGAACTGTCTCTACCAACAGTACAGATTCGGAGGGACGTTTCAAATTGAAGATCTTGAGGGACACAGCGGCTCTTCAGTCAATAATATTGAAATCAGCTGTACCTAACATCACCTACACTGGGGAAACCGTACTTGTCACTGACCTCACTGCTACCACTCCGTATACACTCGCCAGAGTCCACCTGGATTGTCCTTTCGTGACCGGTGAAGTCCAAGTCGCCATCAGGAAAAAGCCTTTCCCATGTCTGGAGTGCAACTTCTCCGGAGCAAGGACTTGGCAGAAGATCTGCAGCTGTCCAACCTGATCATCATGGACAAACCCCAGGTGTGTACCTCTGTAATGGATAATCCCATCTTTGAGTATGTTCCAGCAGAGGTCCAAGAAAGTGATGAAGTTTCTCCTCCGGTTTTGGTGACCACCCGTGCACAAGCTGCACGCCCGCAACCAGCTGACTCTACTGCTACCGCTGTCCCTCAAGACCCTCAGAATCTACCGCCGAATCTTACTATGTTGGAGTTCCGTAAGTTACAGAGGGAGGATCCTTCATTAACACCATTATTCTTCCAAGCTGAGACTCAACCTGACAGTATCCCTGGGTTCTTCCTAGAGAACCAGTTGCTCTACCGCAGGAACAGACCAGTAAGCTGAAGGAGGATGACGATTGGACTACGAACAACTAGTGGTTCTCACCAGCCTACAACCCGATATTCTACACCTGGCCCATGGAGCACTTTCTCACTATGGTTTTAACAAAACCTACCACGGAATCAGACAAGACTACTACTGGCCAGGTATGGTTAAAGACGTCAAAAGTTACGTGCAACAGTGTCATATATGTCAGATGGCAGGAAAACCTAACATCCCGATTCCCCAGGCTCCATTGACTCCTATCCGGTGCCTGCGGAACTTTCCACAGACTCATCATAGACTGTGTTGGTCCTTTACCCGGACCAGTTCTATGCAACGCCTATATACTACCTTCCTGTGTCCTACCACCAGATTCCCCATAGCAGTTCCGTAAAGAACATTACGGCTGCTACTGTGGTGAAAAACTATTGAAGATCTTCACCCAGTATGGATTTCCAAGAGAGGTTCAAAGTGACTGTGGCACCAACTTCACCAGTGATCTCTTCAAGAAGACACTGGAAGAGTTCAACATCACACAGGTATTGTCGAGCCCCTATCATCCTGCTTCACAGGGTTCTCTTGAATGTAGTCATCAAACGATAAAAGCACTCCTAAGAAATTTTGCAATGAAACCTTAAAAGACTCGGATAAGCAACTTGACCTCATCATGTGCATTTTCAGAAGTCTCCCCAATGAGTCCCTAGGAGTATCTCCTTATGAGATGCTCTACGGACGTAAGTGCCACTTCCTCTCAAAGCTTTTAAAGACTCTCTACGTAATGCCACCTTCAGTGACCCTCAGAATGTGCCCCAGTTTCTTCAAAACTTAAAACACATTCTAGAGAGAGTACGTAAATTTGCTAATGACAGTCTATTGAAAGCTCAAGAGAGGATGAAGACTCATTTTGACAAACGCAGCAAAATAAGGAAATTTAAACCAGGAGACTTCGTGTTGGCATATTTTCCTATCCCAGGTTCTCCATTGCAAAACAAAGTTTTCAGGACCCTACCGCATCAAGGAGTGCAGAAACAACCACAACTACGTTCTTGAGACTCCAGATAGGCGGCGGAAGACCCAGTTGTGCCACGTCAACCTCCTGAAGCAGTATAAAGGTACTCCCCCAATGTGTTGGTATCATTATCCACATTTAAAGGTCCATACCTCCACAGTGAGACCTTCCCTGCTTCTCCTCCCGAAAGCACTAACACTGAGTCAGTGCCTTCCAACTCGGAAATCCTAACTGATCTTCATACCTATTTGTGCTCCTCTCATCAGAATCTTCAAGGAACATCAAAAGTTGTTCAGCGATGATCCACAGGAGTGTAATGCGGTTCAACACGACATCCAGCTACTCCTGACACCCGGCCGATTCGTCAACCTTTCTACCGAATCAGCCCGTACAAAAAGGAAGTTATGCGTGCTGAAGTACAGTACCTCCTGGATCATGGGGGCCACCCTTGTGAGTCCCCTTGGGCCTCACCCTGCATCTTGGTGCCGAAACCGCATGGTAAAGTGAGGCTGTGTACCGACTAAAGGAAATTGAATCTTGTGACTGTCAAGGATGCTTACCCATTACCTAGAATAGATGACATCCTTGACGCCATTGGTAATGCTCGGTATTTATCCAAACTAGACTTACTCAAGGGATACTACCAAGTATGTTTGACAGAGCGAGCTAAGGAAATATCTGCCTTCACCACTCCTTTTGGCCTTATAGATATGAACGCCTTCCATTTGGACTATGTAATGCCCGGCCACCTTCCAGCGAGCTATCAACCTCGTCATCCATGGCTTAGATAACCCTACGCCTACTTGGATGATATCGTTGTGGCAACTAACACCTGGAACAAACATCTGCTCCAGCTGCAACGATTGTTCGCCAAGCTCCTGACAGCCGGCCTCACCAACAACTTGGGCAAGTCCACCTTTGCTAAAGGTAAAGTGCGTTATCTTGGTCATGTGATAGGGAGTGGCAACCTAGCTCCGTTAAACATACACACTCAAGCCATCCAGCATTACCCACAGCCTACCACCAGGAAGCAGCTCCTGCGCTTCCTTGGTCTTGCCTCCTACTACCGTAGGTTTGTGAAGAATTTTAGTACGGTAGCGACACCATTGATCACTTTAACCAGCCCAAGCAACGGTATCATTGGACCATTCAGCAAACCATTGCTTTTGAACAACTTAAATCTCTGCTCTGTTCTAATCCCATTCTCGCCTCGCCAGATATCACGAAGCCTTTCATCCTCCATGTCGACGCCAGTGGTACCGGCATCGGGGGCGTCCTGATGCAACAACGAGGCGAGGAGGTTCTACCTGTTAGCTACTACAGCTACAAGTTAAAACCTCACCAAAAGAACTGCAGCACTATCGAAAGGAACTTCTCTCCATCGTCCTGAACTTACAGCACTTTGCATCTTACCTAAGGTGCTCGGTCTACCACCATCTACTCAGACTACAATCCCCTACGCTTCTTGCAGCAAGCCCAATTCAACAATCAACGACTTCTACGAGGGCTTTGTATCAGCAGAATTTCAACCTGGAGATCTTCTACATCAAGGGTTCTGACAACATCATAGCAGACGCCTCTCCAGAGTCTATGAGGTAGAGGCAGCTACACATACCACTCTACCATCTGAAGAAGTAACTTGACCCGTTAGAGCAGGCTTCGGGAGAGAGTTGTGACGATAATCTCTTTCAAGAGAGATGCCACTCTTCCCTACATAAAGTAATTATACATACAACAATAAGATGCTACCTTCAAGATACGTCTACCAGTAGCACAAAACGTTTGACCAGGAAGCAAACGTACCCTAAACTCCCCACTCCACACTCCCTCCATGCCGCTCGCCACTGTCACAACCCGCAAACTAACATTCCAGCCTGCCTGCTTCTGATTGGTGACCCCCGCCGACTGCACACCAGCACTCAGCGCCCTCTACCTAGTCGATGTCTGGGCTTGAACCGGTCATTGAAGTTAGAATATCTGTGCTTCAAGCAGAAAACAACTGATATACGCTCTGTCTATCAGGTGGATGTTTCTCAGCTAGCACTTTATTCTCAGCACCTGTTTATTTCATTTGTTTTATATTATTCCTAGAGTAATTCATCCCTGTTCTTAATTTTTATGTTATATTTTTAACTTGTTTGTTTGCACTGTACATAGCCAAGGGATTCTTTTGTTCATACTTGTTTTCCATTTAAATATAGTTTCGTTGTTCATACTATGTGTTTTGCGTGTCTTCCCTTACTTACCACAGACAACAGCCAAGCAGTCTATTTTTTTTTTTTTTGGTAATTGTGATAGGATAAAGGGACCTATGCCAAAGATAATCATCCAGGTGCCCGCGGGGAGGTGGTTCATATGCCGCGGCTGCACTTTCTAATTGGTAAGGTAGTGGTAAGTGTTTAAGGAGTCATGGAAAGAACAAGGTGGTTGAGATGGAGTATGGGGTTAGAGGGAAACGTGAGGGGGTGATGAGTCATAGTTTTCATGCACATGGGGACTTACGAGTGGGTTTCAATTGGTGTTCCTCAAGTGTTGCCAAAATGAGGTGATTGATAAAATGCTAAGAATTAACCAGTCGAGGCGGACGGGCGGGGAGTGGTTCATATAGCTCCGGCTATCAAGCTCCTTATGTCCGGTCGTGATGTTCAAGTGGTTGTAAGACGTCCCTGTACAGACCAGTTGCGTTGCCTCCTGGTAGATGGGTTCGGTCACGGCGGGTGTGGTTTTCAGTTGTATTTAGTCCTTGGGACCATTCGGCTGTGTTATGCAATTGATGTTCCTCGTGTTGCACCCCAAAAATGACATCGTGATTTGAATAAAATTGCTATGCCAGGATTAACCACGAGTTGCCATGCGGAGGAGTGGTGTCATATAAGCCTCGGTCTATCACTTCCATTATGTCCAGGTCGTGATGGTCCATGGTTTAAGGCGGTACTGTACTATCCATTTGTTGCGTTGCTACTTGGGAGTATGGCTTCGAGTCACTTCTGGGTGTGAGTTTTCGTTTATATATACGCTATATATATTATTATATATATATACTATAGATATATTATATCATATTATACTAATATATATATTATTATATATATTATGGATATATATAGCTCATTTCTATAAGAGTTATTATATATATTTATATATTGGGGAAGTCGGAGAATAGAGTGTGTGTAGGATAACTCTAAAGGGATGTGGATATGCCGAA
>WNGS01117895.1:0-2500 GCA_020271785.1 Procambarus virginalis
TCAAAGACTTAGTTTACACACACACACTCTAACTGAATGTTGTTGTTTTTGGGTCTTTTATACCTGTATTTGGGTGAGGTGATGTAATACAATAGTAAGGTGAAAACAAACTTGAACAAAACACAGAACACGGAACAATGGGTATAAGTTAAAGGGCAGACTTGTAACTGCAGACGGCCTATTAGCCCATATTTCTTGATGCTTCTATATTGGAGCGGAGTCTTGAAGTGGGTAGAATATAGTTGTGCGTTAATTGGCTGTTGATTGCTGGTGTTGACTTCTTGATGTGTAGTGCCTCGCAGATGTCAAGCCGCCTGCTGTCGCTGTATCTATCAATGATTTCTGTGTTGTTTGCTAAGATTTCTCTGGTGATGGCTTGGTTGTGGGAAGAGATTATATGTTCCTAATTGAGCCCTGTTGCTTATGCATCGTTAAACGCCTGGAAAGAGACGTTGTTGTCTTGCCTATATACTGAGTTTTTTGAGGCTTACAGTCCCCAAGAGGGCATTTGAAGGCATAGACGACGTTGGTCTCTTTTAGAGAGCTCTGCTCAGTGTCTGGAGAGTTTCTCATGAGTAGGCTGGCCGTTTTCTTGGTTTTATAGTAAATCGTTAGTTGTATCTTCTGATTTTTGTCTGTAGGGATAACATTTCTATTAACAATATCTTTCAGGACCCTTTCCTCCGTTTTATGAGCTGTGGAAAAGAAGTTCCTGTAAAATAGTCTAATAGGGGTATAGGTGTTGTATTAGTTGTCTCTTCAGAGGTTGCATGGCGTTTCACTTTCCTTCTTATGATGTCTTGACGAAACCATTGGAGAAGCCGTTGTTGACTAGGACCTGCCTTACCCTACAGACTTCTTCGTCGACTTCCTTCCATCCTGAGCTGTGGCTGAGAGCACGGTCGACATAAGCGTTAACAACACTCCTCTTGTACCTGTCTGGGCAGTCACTGTTGGCATTTAGGCACATTCCTATGTTTCCTTAGTGTAGACTGCAGTGTGGAAACCTCCGCTCCTTTCCATGACTGTTACATCTAGAAAGGGCAGCTTCCCATCCTTCTCCATCTCGTAAGTGAAACGCAACACAGAATTCTGCTCAAATGCCTCCTTCAGCTCTTGCAAATGTCTGGCATCAGGTACCTGTGTAAAAATGTCGTCAACATACCTGCAGTATATGGCCGGTTTCAAGTTCATGTCGACTAAGACCTTTTGCTCGATGGTACCCATGTAGAAGTTCGCAAACAGGACACCTAGGGGGATAACCCATGGCGACTCCATCTACTTGCTTATACATGTGCCCATCCGGGCTCACGAAGGGTGCCTTTTTAGTACAAGCTTGGAGTAGTTTCCTTAGGATGTTTTGTGGTATGTCAAGAGGAGTACAGGCCGGATCACGATTCACTCTGTCCGCTATCATCCTGATTGTTTCATCCACAGGTACGTTGGTAAACAGTGATTCTACGTCCAACGAGGCTCTTATCCCTGTGGCCCATGTTCCCGCAGTAAGTCAACAAATTCCTTTGGAGACTTCAGGCTGAAGGTGCAAGGGACATAAGGAGTCAGCAAGCCGTTGAGTCGCTCCGTCGTCGTCGCTCCGTCGTCGTCGCTCACAGTCGTCGATCAAAACTTCGATCGAAACTGTGAACGCCAAGAAATCCGGACTCCACCTGCCAAAGATTATTGGGGAATATAAACCTGGATACGCGTATGGAAATGTCAAGACACATAAGCCTGGAAACCCACTTCGGCCAATCATCAGCCAGATACCGACACCCACGTACAGACTGGCTGTAGCCCAGGCTGTAGCCCAGGCTGTAGCCCAGGCTGTCGCCCAGGCTGTCGCCCAGGCTGTCGCCCAGGCTGTCGCCCAGGCTGTCGCCCAGGCTGTCGCCCAGGCTGTCGCCCAGGCTGTCGCCCAGGCTGTTGCCCAAGGTGTCGCCCAGGCTGTCGCCCAGGCTGTAGCCCAGGCTGTAGCCCAGGCTGTAGCCCAGGCTGTAGCCCAGGCTGTAGCCCAGGCTGTAGCCCAGGCTGTATCCCAGGGTGTAGCCCAGGGTGTAGCCCAGATTGTAGCCCAGGGTGTAGCCCAGGCTGTAGCCCAGGCTGTAGCCCAGACTGTAGCCCTGGGTGTAGCCCAGACTGTAGCCCAGGGTGTAGCCCAGGCTGTAGCCCAGGCTGTAGCCCAGGCTGTAGCCCAGGCTGTACCCCAGGCTGTAGCCCAGGCTGTAGCCCAGGGTGTACACCAGGGGGTTACATGTAGCCCCCTGGTGTTGCCATGACAACAAGGGGGCCTCGCACAAACTAGCGAGGCTAATGACAATGCTTTCCACCCATTACTTTAACAAGCCTTGGGTGGTGTCATGCTGTCCCCACCCCTTCCCTCTCCCCCCTCCCCCCCCTTCCCTCTCCCCCCTCCCCCCCTTCCCTCTCCCCTCTCCACTTCCCTCCCACTCTCCTCCCACTCCCGACTTGATAACAAGGAGTAATTTGTATTTTGTACTAA
>WNGS01117895.1:5000-7500 GCA_020271785.1 Procambarus virginalis
AGTTGTTGACCTGTAGCCAGCTGACCTGTAGCCAGCTGACCTGTTAGTTGTTGACCTGTAGCCAGCTGACCTGTAGCCAGCTGACCTGTAGCCAGCTGACCTGTCAGTTGCTGACCTGTAGCCAGCTGACCTGTTAGTTGCTGACCTGTAGCCAGCTGACCTGTAGCCAGCTGACCTGTAGCCAGCTGACCTGTTAGTTGCTGACCTGTAGCCAGCTGACCTGTAGCCAGCTGACCTGTCAGTTGCTGACCTGTAGCCAGCTGACCTGTAGCCAGCTGACCTGTAGCCAGCTGACCTGTAGCCAGCTGACCTGTAGCCAGCTGACCTGTTAGTTGTTGACCTGTAGCCAGCTGACCTGTTAGTTGTTGACCTGTAGCCAGCTGACCTGTAGCCAGCTGACCTGTAGCCAGCTGACCTGTAGCCAGCTGACCTGTAGCCAGCTGACCTGTAGCCAGCTGACCTGTAGCCAGCTGACCTGTTAGTTGTTGACCTGTAGCCAGCTGACCTGTTAGTTGCTGACCTGTAGCCAGCTGACCTGTTAGTTGCTGACCTGTAGCCAGCTGACCTGTTAGTTGTTGACCTGTAGCCAGCTGACCTGTTAGTTGTTGACCTGTAGCCAGCTGACCTGTAGCCAGCTGACCTGTCAGTTGCTGACCTGTAGCCAGCTGACCTGTTAGTTGCTGACCTGTAGCCAGCTGACCTGTCAGTTGCTGACCTGTAGCCAGCTGACCTGTTAGTTGCTGACCTGTAGCCAGCTGACCTGTTAGTTGCTGACCTGTAGCCAGCTGACCTGTTAGTTGCTGACCTGTAGCCAGCTGACCTGTTAGTTGCTGACCTGTAGCCAGCTGACCTGTTAGTTGCTGACCTGTAGCCAGCTGACCTGTCAGTTGCTGACCTGTAGCCAGCTGACCTGTCAGTTGCTGACCTGTAGCCAGCTGACCTGTTAGTTGCTGACCTGTAGCCAGCTGACCTGTCAGTTGCTGACCTGTAGCCAGCTGACCTGTCAGTTGCTGACCTGTAGCCAGCTGACCTGTTAGTTGCTGACCTGTAGCCAGCTGACCTGTTAGTTGCTGACCTGTAGCCAGCTGACCTGTAGCCAGCTGACCTGTTAGTTGCTGACCTGTAGCCAGCTGACCTGTTAGTTGTTGACCTGTAGCCAGCTGACCTGTTAGTTGTTGACCTGTAGCCAGCTGACCTGTTAGTTGCTGACCTGTAGCCAGCTGACCTGTAGCCAGCTGACCTGTTAGTTGCTGACCTGTAGCCAGCTGACCTGTTAGTTGTTGACCTGTAGCCAGCTGACCTGTCAGTTGCTGACCTGTAGCCAGCTGACCTGTCAGTTGCTGACCTGTAGCCAGCTGACCTGTTAGTTGTTGACCTGTAGCCAGCTGACCTGTTAGTTGCTGACCTGTAGCCAGCTGACCTGTCAGTTGCTGACCTGTAGCCAGCTGACCTGTTAGTTGCTGACCTGTAGCCAGCTGACCTGTTAGTTGTTGACCTGTAGCCAGCTGACCTGTCAGTTGCTGACCTGTAGCCAGCTGACCTGTTAGTTGCTGACCTGTAGCCAGCTGACCTGTCAGTTGTTGACCTGTAGCCAGCTGACCTGTAGCCAGCTGACCTGTTAGTTGTTGACCTGTAGCCAGCTGACCTGTCAGTTGCTGACCTGTAGCCAGCTGACCTGTTAGTTGTTGACCTGTAGCCAGCTGACCTGTAGCCAGCTGACCTGTTAGTTGCTGACCTGTAGCCAGCTGACCTGGTAGTTGCTGACCTGTAGCCAGCTGACCTGTTAGTTGTTGACCTGTAGCCAGCTGACCTGTTAGTTGTTGACCTGTAACCAGCTGACCTGTTAGTTGCTGACCTGTAGCCAGCTGACCTGTCAGTTGTTGACCTGTAGCCAGCTGACCTGTAGCCAGCTGACCTGTAGCCAGCTGACCTGTAGCCAGCTGACCTGTCAGTTGTTGACCTGTAGCCAGCTGACCTGTCAGTTGTTGACCTGTAGCCAGCTGACCTGTAGCCAGCTGACCTGTCAGTTGTTGACCTGTAGCCAGCTGACCTGTCAGTTGTTGACCTGTAGCCAGCTGACCTGTTAGTTGTTGACCTGTAGCCAGCTGACCTGTCAGTTGTTGACCTGTAGCCAGCTGACCTGTAGCCAGCTGACCTGTCAGTTGTTGACCTGTAGCCAGCTGACCTGTTAGTTGTTGACCTGTAGCCAGCTGACCTGTAGCCAGCTGACCTGTCAGTTGTTGACCTGTAGCCAGCTGACCTGTTAGTTGTTGACCTGTAGCCAGCTGACCTGTCAGTTGTTGACCTGTAGCCAGCTGACCTGTCAGTTGTTGACCTGTAGCCAGCTGACCTGTCAGTTGTTGACCTGTAGCCAGCTGACCTGTAGCCAGCTGACCTGTCAGTTGTTGACCTGTAGCCAGCTGACCTGTCAGTTGTTGACCTGTAGCCAGCTGACCTGTAGCCAGCTGACCTGTTAGTTGTTGACCTGTAGCCAGCTGAA
>WNGS01117904.1:0-11761 GCA_020271785.1 Procambarus virginalis
CATGGGAGGTGGGCCCTCAAGTGTGTACCATGGGAGGTGGGCCCCAAGTGTGTGTACCCGCCAATCCATAACTGTAGCCTCTCTCACCCAGCAGTAAACGGGTACCTGGTTGTTAAACTCTGTGGCGGGTTGTATTCCTGGGGAAAATTAGGATTAAGGCCTGCCCGAAGCGCTATAGGCGTGCTGGTGGCTGTGCAACACTGTAACAACTCTTGTATATATAAAATATTATAAATAAATACAAAATATGTAAACTTTTTGTATTGCATTAGTTACGTGTTGCAAGCAATAGCGTTTTCTATGACGTGTTTTCACTCCTAATTTGGCACTAGAGAAAACGACTCTAGGGAGACTAAGTTAATCAATCTTTTAGCAACGTCGCTCATGGGTTTACCTGTTTTCCTGTGAGTCACTATGAATAGTGACTTCCAGGAGGACAGGAAGCCGGGAACTTGTCAAATGCCCTCCCATTTGCCTGATGATTTCATTACAGATGTACTGTAAATGTTACAAAGTTTTGGCAATTTCCGACATGAGCGGGTAGGCTGTTCCACGGGCTTATAACTCTGTGGGTGAACAAGCCTCTCCTGTTCTCAGTGGTACATTGTGACTTGACTGGTGTTGTGTGTTGCTGTGGATGGCCTTGGTTGTGGGGCTGATGTAGAGCCATTGTTTGGTTCCTGACTAAACCTTCCAATGGTGCATGACTAGCACGTTGTTGTTAAGATGTTGAACAGCCACCAGGACGCGGAGGGTTCCGGGCAGGTGCTTAACACTCATGTTCCCCGGAACACGACCCGCCATTAACAACCAGGTGCCCATTTACTGCTGGGTGAACAGAGGCTACAATTTGGGATCGGCGCCCGGTCAATCCTCCCCGGCTAGGATACGAACCCAGGCCAAAGCGATTGCGAATCACCAGGCGAGTGTCTTACCACTACACCACGGGGACTGCTTGATAATGTCATTATAACTGACATTATCAAGCAGTCAAACTCCTTGTACAAAGCTAATTGTGTTAACGTTATAAAGATACATGTGTTACAATGACGTTTAGAACGTTTACAATGACGTTTAGAACGTTTACAATGACGTTTAGAACGTTTACAATGACGTTTAGAACGTTTACAATGACGTTTAGAACGTTTACAATGACGTTTAGAACGTTTACAATGACGTTTAGAACGTTTACAATGACGTTTTAGAACGTTTACAATGACGTTTAGAACGTTTACAATGACGTTTAGAACGTTTACAATGACGTTTAAGGCGTTTACACTGACGTTTAGAACGTTTACAATGACGTTTAAGCGTTTACAATGACGTTTAGACGTTTACAATGACGTTTAAGGTGTTTACAATGACGTTTAGAACGTTTACAATGACGTTTAGAGCGTTTACAATGACGTTTAGACGTTTACAATGACGTTTAGAACGTTTACAATGACGTTTAAGGCGTTTACAATGACGTTTAGAGCGTTTACAATGACGTTTAAGGCGTTTACAATGACGTTTAAGGGCGTTTACAATGACGTTTAGAACGTTTACAATGACGTTTAAGGCGTTTACAATGACGTTTAGAACGTTTACAATGACGTTTAAGGCGTTTACAATGACGTTTAAGGCGTTTACAATGACGTTTAGGGCGGGTTTACAATGACGTTTAAGGTGTTTACAATGACGTTTAGGGGTTTACAATGACGTTTAAGGCGTTTACAATGACGTTTAAGGCGTTTACAATGACGTTTAAGGCGTTTACAATGACGTTTAGGCGTTTACAATGACGTTTAAGGCGTTTACAATGACGTTTAGAAACGTTTACAATGGGTTTACGGCGTTTTTTTAAGGCGTTTACAATGACGTTTAAGGCGTTTACAATGACGTTTAGAACGTTTACAATGACGTTTAGAACTTACAATGACGTTTAGAACGTTTACAATGACGTTTAGAACGTTTACAATGACGTTTAGAACGTTTACAATGACGTTTAGAACGTTTACAATGACGTTTAGAACGTTTACAATGACGTTTAGAACGTTTACAATGACGTTTAGAACGTTTACAATGACGTTTAGAACGTTTACAATGACGTTTAGGCGTTTACAATGACGTTTAGAACGTTTACAATGACGTTTAGAACGTTTACAATGACGTTTAGAACGTTTACAATGACGTTTAGAACGTTTACAATGGTTTAGAACGTTTACAATGACGTTTAGAACGTTTACAATGAATTTTAGGCGTTTACAATGACGTTTGTTTAATGACGTTTAGAATTTACAATGACGTTAAAACGTTTACAATGAATTTTAGAGCGTTTACAATGACGTTTAGAACGTTTACAATGACGTTTAGAACGTTTACAATGACGTTTAGAACGTTTACAATGACGTTTAGAACGTTTACAATGACGTTTAGAACGTTTACAATGACGTTTAAGGCGTTTACAATGACGTTTAAGGCGTTTACAATGACGTTTAAGGCGTTTACAATGACGTTTAAGGCGTTTACAATGACGTTTAGAACGTTTACAATGACGTTTAAACGTTTACAATGACGTTTAAGAACGTTTACAATGACGTTTAGAACGTTTACAATGACGTTTAAGGCGTTTACAATGACGTTTAGGGCGTTTACAATGACGTTTAGAACGTTTACAATGACGTTAAGGCCTTTACAATGACGTTTAGGGCGTTTACAATGACGTTTAAGGCGTTTACAATGACGTTTAGGCGTTTACAATGACGTTTAGAGCGTTTACAATGACGTTTAAGGCGTTTACAATGACGTTTATGAGCGTTTACAATGACGTTTAGAGCGTTTACAATGACGTTTAAGGCGTTTACAATGACGTTTAGAACGTTTACAATGACGTTTAGAGCGTTTACAATGACGTTTAAGGCGTTTACAATGACGTTTAGAGCGTTTACAATGACGTTTAGGCGTTTACAATGACGTTTAAGGCGTTTACAATGACGTTTAGAGCGCTTACAATGACGTTTAAGGACAAGAGTCCTTAAACACAAGAATATTCCTTGATAAATTGTTTCTCGAGTTATAACTCATATTTTGTTGTGTATCACTTGTACGACTTTGCACTTCATTGTTTACACTAGTTAGAATCACTTGGAAATAAGTCATATTACGTGTTATCTCATGAGCTCTATTACTCGCTGTTATCATAGTCTCTTTTACACTAATCACTTTATATGGTTTTGTATCATACGACACATCTACCTTTGACTCTTTTATTGTCTTAAGTAGAACGGCGTCTCCCGCCTGTTGAATTGTTCCTTTGTCACCATGGACAAGTTTAACGCTATACAACATGACCAATTTTCATGTGAAACATGAGTTAGAGTGTTACATGAGTTTCACAGTAATGTGTTTGTTACAGTGGTGGAGGACAGTATGGGCGGGTGGTACAGTGGACCAGTGGAGCAACAGGAGCTGGGAGTGTGGAGTCTACGCTAGCCCTTCCACACCCTTCTCAACCCACGCCCCCTCACACCAAGCCACGCCCCCATATGCCAAGCCACGCCCGCCAGACACGCCCTCCGGAGCAGCAGCAGCAAGTCACTCTGCGTGAGACAACATCCAGGGTCACCTCTGACCTTCACATATCCTCTTGTCCTCTCTGCAAGCAGAAACAATCATCTTTTTAATTTCTAGATGGTTGTTCATGGTGCCATTGGGTGAGCCCAGCCATGAACGGCTACCATTGTCGGCTAACCGGCTCGGCAACCGGTTTTTAATTTGTCTGGGCAGTCTTTTAGGAGCCTAAAGAAGAGTGTAGGTGCCATACCTGCCATTGGGAGAGGAGTCTTAGTCTTTGTATTATCTCTTGCGTCAGGCCGTGTGCATGTATCCGACTGTAGCCTGTTGACGTTCTTGTACCAGGCTACGTACTAGTGTCAAGAAACAGGTGTGTAGCCTTGTAATATCATATCACGTATTCAATCCGCATATCACAGATGCCATATCAGAACACAATGTAAACAATGTAAATTACTTGCTTTCCTTCTTGGCAACGATGTATTTTGGATTCATTGTTTGAGACAAATCTTTCCCTCTCAAGTCTGGGTGAAGTGGATCTTTAAGATGTCCTAAATATCAACTTCTTATCAAGGTGCTTTCAAGTACTTGCTTTTTGTTATTTTCTAGAATATATATATATATATATATATATATATATATATATATATATATATATATATATATATATATATATATATATATATATATATATATCGATGTAAACAAAGCCTATTGTCATATCGGCCGCCATCCGCCATAGGTCAAGACATATCTAACCCAACAGGAACATAATCTAAGCTGTGTATATATATTTTGCCATGAATGTCAACTGAGAAATGTTTCTTTAGGCTATTTGACTTCTAGGGAGATCACAACCCCAAGTATTGTCTCTGTCGAGCCGGGGTTGTGAGGAGTTGCTGGTCGTGTTGTGGGGCCCTGCACTCACTGCTTCCACTAGGAGCCCTCCTAGCTACAGCTAGGAACCCCACCAGGCTACGGCTAGGAGCCCTCCAAGCTGTGGCTAGGAGACCTCCTAGCTACGGCTAGGCGTCATCCTAGCTGACTCCCCTGGGGGTCGCGACACGACCAACTCTCTTGACTCCCATGAACGTAAATCAGTTCTCTGGTGTACCATTGTTCCATAGTGTGTACTCTGTCACATATGACACACATTGTTCCATAGTGTGTACTCTGTCACATATGACACACATTGTTCCATAGTGTGTACTCTGTCACATATGACACACATTGTTCCATAGTGTGTACTCTGTCACAACATCTGTCATGTCTCTATATATATTGTTTAAAAATAAAAGTGTTGTCAAGGGCCATTTGAAATGTTTATCATCAACCAATTATCTCCTGTTCTTTACCTACAATACCTAAGACCATATCAAATGCCAAGGACCACATCCTTACCTAGGACCATATGTAATACTTGATGTTCGTCCATTGGCAGCGAAGATGACTCTGACTTCAATATACCAGGTGGAAGGTAGGTGGCTGTGTGTCAGATGATGGAGGATGAGACCATTCTGGGTGGGAAGCCTCGCCCCACACAGGACACATGTGGGTGGGGCGAGGCTTTCTCACACTGCAGAGGTGAATGTTGCTCTAGCTTTGCAGCGCGTTTCCTCTGGGCCTCTGTAGTCCGTCTGTTTTCTGCCGCACGGGCCCCTCTGACGACTTTGCCATTCCAAGTTGGATGGTCCTGAGCAAACGACTCTCAAGTATTGGGGTTGATGTCCAGGTCTTTGAGGATCACCTTGAGGCAGTCCTTGAATCGTTTCTTCTGCCCCCCAACAAAATACGTGCCATGGCGTAATTCTCCATACAACAGCTGTTCTGGTCTGAGGTTTTTGTAGGAGGGTGTTGACGCTGGGAATACCAGCCCCTTCCAGGACCTCCTTGCCCTGGATTTTGTCCTGCCACCTGATGGGGAGGAGTCTGCGGAGACAGCTCATATGAAAGTAATTGAGCTGTTTGGCGTGTCTGCTGTAGATAGTCCAGGCCTCGCTGGTGTAGAGAAGGGTGGTGAGTACCCCTGCACGGTACACCTTCAGCTTGGTGGTAAGGCTGACGCCCCTCTGCTGGCCTCACGGAAGATTCTCATGGAATCTTCCAAAGGCAGCGCTGGCCTTGGCGATCCTGTGGTTGACTTCTGCGTCTATGTTCACTGCTCTTGAGATTATGGTGCCAAGATTGGTGAAGCTGACGATTGCCTGCAGGTTCTGCTCCTTGACAGTGATGTGTGGTTCCTGGGAGGGTAGTCCAGGTGCGGGTTGGTGCATGACTTCAGTCTTTTTGGTGCTGATGATGAGACCGATGTTGTTGCAGGCTTGTGAGAAGCAGTTTATTTCGTGTTGCTTCATTTTCTCCGTGCTGGCGTTGAGGGCACACTCATCTGTGAACAGATCTCTTAAGACAGTTTTTTACCAAACAGCCTGTAGGCACATGAGGTTGAACAGCCCACCATTAGTCATGTATCTGATGGGTATTCCATCCTGGCAATCACGGAAGGCATCAGTGAGCATGGCCGAGAATACTATGCTGAAGAGTGTTGGGGCGAGAACGCAGCTGTTTCACACCTTTCGTGACCTGGAAGGCTTTTGACTCGTCTCCATCGTCCAGTATTCTCACCATCATGCCATCGTGGATCTACATTATCTTCAACAAGCCATCTCTGCTGACCTTATCGAAGGCCTTGGTCAGGTCGACGAAGGTCACGAAGAGGTCGCTATGTTGTTCTTGGAGATTTTTCTTGGAGCTGGCTGGCAGCAAATATCATATTAACAGTTCTGCATTTTGCACGGAAGCAGTATTGGCTTTCTGGGAGGAGACTCTGCTCAAGGTGTTGAAGGAGAAAGTAGAGCAGGATAGGAGTCAGGATCTTCCCAGCGATGAACAGGAGTGAAATAACCCGGCGATTATCGCAAGACTGGTGGTTGCCTTTCCTCTGAGATGTGAACTATACTGGCATCTTTTAACTATTGTGGGGCCCTCGCCTTCATTCCACATGGACTGGAAGAACTTTGTCAGTTTCTGCATCATGGCTTGGCCTCGGGTTGTACACTTCAGCAGGGATTGCACCTCATCCCGGCGCTTTGTCATGGGAAAGCTGCTTGATGGCCTTCTTGACGTCTTCTGTGGGAGGTTTATCAAGGTCCTGGTTGGTCTTCACTTGAGGCAGGCGAGCAACGGCCTCATCATCGTTGATTGAGGCAGGGCGGTTAAGGACCTGGTCAAAGTGTTCAACCCATTTGTCCACAATCTGATTCTTAGTCAGCAGTCGAGTCCCATCTGCACTGAGCAGGGAAGCAAGAGCCATTGGACCATGGTCCATATATACCGTTCAGAACGTCATAGAAACGCTTGGTGTCGCGACTGTCTGCATAACCATGGATTTCGTCGGCTTTCTCGCTAAAGCATAAGTCCTGCATCTCACTCAGTTCCTTTTGCACCATTCTTCAGGCACTGGCAATGGCATCTTACTTCCTTTGTGATGTAGGGTCATTTTGGTGTTCATAGGATAGGTGATGTTTTTTTCACAGAAATACCTGTATCTCTGAACCAGTGATTTCATTGAACCAGTGATAGATTCTGCGGGTTGCTGGTCCGAGGTGTTCAGGGGCAGTCGAGTAGATTGTATCTGTGAAGGTTGCCCACCTCTCCTCGATGCTGCCCACCTCTCCTGGATGCTGCCCACCTCACCTCGATGCTGCCCACCTCTCCTCGATGCTGCCCACCTCTCCTGGATGCTGCCCACCTCACCTCGATGCTGCCCACCTCACCTCGATGCTGCCCACCTCTCCTCGATGCTGCCCACCTTACCTGGATGCTGCCCACCTCACCTGGATGCTGCCCACCTCACCTCGATGCTGCCCACCTCTCCTCGATGCTGCCCACCTCTCCTCGATGCTGCCCACCTTACCTGGATGCTGCCCACCTCACCTGGATGCTGCCCACCTCACCTCGATGCTGCCCACCTCACCTGGATGGTGCCCACCTCTCCTCGATGCTGCCCACCTCACCTGGATGCTGCCCACCTCACCTCGATGCTGCCCACCTCTCCTCGATGCTGCCCACCTCACCTGGATGCTGCCCACCTCACCTGGATGCTGCCCACCTCACCTCGATGCTGCCCACCTCTCCTCGATGCTGCCCACCTCACCTGGATGCTGCCCACCTCTCCTCGATGCTGCCCACCTCACCTGGATGCTGCCCACCTCTCCTCGATGCTGCCCACCTCACCTGGATGCTGCCCACCTCACCTGGATGCTGCCCACCTCACCTGGATGCTGCCCACCTCTCCTCGATGCTGCCCACCTCTCCTCGATGCTGCCCACCTCACCTGGATGCTGCCCACCTCACCTGGATGCTGCCCACCTCTCCTCGATGCTGCCCACCTCACCTGGATGCTGCCCACCTCACCTGGATGCTGCCCACCTCACCTGGATGCTGCCCACCTCTCCTCGATGCTGCCCACCTTACCTGGATGCTGCCCACCTCTCCTCGATGCTGCCCACCTCACCTGGATGCTGCCCACCTCACCTGGATGCTGCCCACCTCTCCTCGATGCTGCCCACCTTACCTGGATGCTGCCCACCTCTCCTCGATGCTGCCCACCTCACCTGGATGCTGCTCACCTCACCTGGATGCTGCCCACCTCTCCTCGATGCTGCCCACCTCACCTGGATGCTGCCCACCTCTCCTCGATGCTGCCCACCTCTCCTCGATGCTGCCCACCTCTCCTCGATGCTGCCCACCTTAACTGGATGCTGCCCACCTCACCTCGATGCTGCCCACCTCTCCTCGATGCTGCCCACCTCTCCTCGATGCTGCCCACCTCACCTGGATGCTGCCCACCTCTCCTCGATGCTGCCCACCTCTCCTCGATGCTGCCCACCTCTCCTCGATGCTGCCCACCTTACCTGGATGCTGCCCACCTCACCTCGATGCTGCCCACCTCTCCTCGATGCTGCCCACCTCTTCTCGATGCTGCCCACCTCACCTGGATGCTGCCCACCTCTCCTCGATGCTGCCCACCTCTCCTCGATGCTGCCCACCTCTTCTCGATGCTGCCCACCTCACCTGGATGCTGCCCACCTCTCCTCGATGCTGCCCACCTATTCTCGATGCTGCCCACCTCACCTCGATGCTGTCCAAACACCATGTCTAGTATTTGGGGTGTCTAACACCCTGCCTTCTAGGTCTTTGCAGAATCCTTGTGCAACTTTGCTGCTCTTCAAGTTCTAGACAATGTGACTCTTTACAGTGTTCTGACCTTGGTGTCTTCTCTTGGGGAGAATGCGAGGTTTGCCTTGGACACGATGAGGCGATGGTCAGTCCAGCAGTGGGCACCACTCATGGCCTCAGTCACTCTCACGTCCTCTCTGCCTTCCCTGATTATGTCCTGGTGATGACATAATCAGACGACAATGCCTAGAGCGCGGGTGCATCCATGATGGCTTGTTGTGGGCGGGAAGGTGGAACAGATGACGAGAAGGCTGTTGCTCCTCCAATGATAATAAGCTTCTCTGATTTTGGGACCGCTGCAGAGGTCGAGTTCCTCACAGAACGTTTCCTTGATGTCATGGTTGGGAGCATACGCATTGAACAGTGTTGCACTCCTCTTGCTTCCAAGCGGGAGCTGGAACACCATTAGGCGATCGTTGATGCCCTCTGGGAACTTGGCAAGGTTTAGGGCAAGGTGGGATCTGATGGTACATCTAACGCCAGCTTCTCGTCGCTCGGCGCTACTGCGACCTCTCCAGAAAAAGGTGTACCCAGCACCACATGGGTCCGGATGCACCACCAAAGGTAAGCTGACGTTTGTCAGTCAAGAGTGTTACATGTGTTGGGTATCTGGGGCTTGAACTCATATACTAAATTATTTAATTATTGTATTGAAATAAATCGAAGGACCACCCACTTTTGAGAAAAGAGGGAAAACGAATAATAGTGATCATTAGAATGACACTAGAGAACCAGTGTCTATGGAAACTAATTCAATGAATAATCACTTGAAAATAATGAAGACTGTATTATTAATTAAAGCCAAAGCCTCAAATATCAACATTGGGGGGGTTATTTCTAGAAGTTCATATATATCTAGGAACCAGTGTGGTTCGTCACTAGTTCATTGTTGAGTTAATAACATGATAAATCTAAACTACAATAGATTCAAAGATATGATAACTCAAATTATGAATATTGAAGATTATGAATTACTGAGCAACAGTCAGAGCAAAACACATTTATTACCAAATCATAAATTCTGGCAATAATTATATACTGTAAAGATCCTATATGAATTATCTAAGAATCAATAATCAGGTTGTACGAAAAAATGTCTTAGCTTTAAGACGATTTCTGTAACATCATTTCGTTATTCGTCCTCATGATCACAGGATCTCCACAAAGAAAGAACTCGAGGTGAATAACACGACTGACGAGAAACAAACTTGCTGGCTACTCGTATACACGCTGCAATCAAGAGAATTAAAGTAGCAATTGATTAGGCTACGAATTATTTCAAGTATTCATGAAACTGAGAAAAATAAAGAATTTTACTAACGTTGTGTGGTTGTTGGTTACACATCCTAACGACAGACTACTCATAAATATACAATCTCGAGTGATGCATCAAACCAGAAATATGTACTTAACATGAGCGTATTAAATACTGAAGTCTGCTGAGATCGCGTCAGCCGGTCCCAAGCGTTCACTGCTGTGCACGCGTAATTACGGGTCGTGGCTTCAATTGTTGACGCATTATTAACTGGCTGGGCACCAGAGAACACATAGATAAGTAATTGTTACTTGTTAACTGGGGGCCTCGCCACTTTCCACGCCAGGGCTGCCTCGTGTCTAATGGCGTCTCCTTCTCCTTCAACCCGCTCTCCCATTCACCACAGAAATTATTAATCACGAATTATTCTTTTCAGCGCAATTATGGATGAAATGCATTAATAGGAATTGGGTTGCAATTATAGGGATTTAATAATTATCATATTCTCGATAAATGATCTCAAACGAGAAATGGAGATGATATTTATACTCTCCAGAGCATTCGATCGTAACAAATATAAACTGTTACTAAATAATTTCAATTAATAGCTCTCGGTTTTAGATGATCGGGAGTCATATTATCAGCAATAGGCTCAGATTAAATTATATTAACACTACCGTTAGTGGTATTAATAACCACTGTAATTAGTGTAGTGATGATAATTTATTATAATACAATAGTAGTTTATTAGTGTTGGAAATTTCCAACATAACTCCGGGGGGAGAAAACTCGGGTCGCAGTGCCATGTTGAGTACTGACGTACCTATCCCGAAGTTAGTATTAAGGTTAGTATGTTAGTATGTTAGTACACACATAACGGATGTCCCATAATTGTCAAGGACATACAAGAATTTAAGTCTTGTAAAAGAACTCATGTTAAATGGAAACATGGAATTTAATGTCATAGTTAATAGCCTACACAAACAAATTAATGATTAAATCATACAATTTAAGTAACTGAAAATCCACTGTGAGGTGAATGTCTTGGGTCATTGTGACTGGTAACTGATTTGTTACTTGACATCACAACACAGTCTCATCATGATTACTCAAATTGGAAGTGAAATTATTTGCTCTCAGTCAAAGCTATAATAGGCTTGTAGTTTCCGTTTACATTGTTGAGCAGCTGCTCTAGTGGGGCGGGTGCTCGGTGGATCAGAATTGTTGTCCTCGGAAACTGTAGATGAAGCTGGTTCTGATAAACACTCTCGTTCTGCTAATTCGAGAGGTACCAACTTCTCTAATGTCTTTAGGGTAGTAGTGCCTCGGCACCAAACTCGTACTACCCTCAGGATGCCTTGGTGATCTGGGTGGATAGCAACAATTTTGCCTATAGGCCATTCTGACCTTGTCCATCACTGTCAACTAGTACTAGGTCTCCTGGTTTAAGTTGAACTTTATTATAGGGGCTCGAAGCTCATAGTGGTACTCTCGTAGAGCGGTGAGGTACTCTCGAGTCCACACCTCATTCCACCTTTCATTACTCTTGAGAGATGTTGTAACTTTGTACTAAGTCACTCCTGGTTACATAGGAGGTTCGACGGTTCCTCTTCTGCCAAAGGTACAGAGGCTCAGCAGGCCTCCATGTATTAAATGCGAGGGACCAGAGGCTCTCTCTGTGAGAAATCATCTGATAGATAAGTTAATGGGCGA
>WNGS01117909.1:0-15246 GCA_020271785.1 Procambarus virginalis
GAATTGGTGTGCGAGTGTGCTCAAACTATACAGTGATATCCTGGTTGATAGCCTCGTATCACGAATATTGTGTATATGATTTATTCTCATGTTACCGTATATTATTCTTATTTTATATGTTGTCAATGTGTGACATACATTTCCAAGTCTATATTAATTCTGTATCAAAGATGTATGACATGTATTTTTTGGATATATATATTAGATGTCTAGTTATAGCAGAAGCATGGTGTCATAAATTTGAAAAAATCCTGTATGTTTATTGTAAGTAATGGTACATTAATGCTATATAGGTAACATTATGTGGGCCATGTTAGAGAGTGTATACATTTAGTTTCCATATGTATCATCACATGTATACTGAGAAGATTCCATTTTAGTGTTGTGCCGAGCATTGTCCCATTGTCAGAACATTATATGAAATTATGGCACTGTGAAACGTTTTCCACTTAGACATCTTATGATAACAATATTGTATATATTAATATATTTATTATCTTAGTATGCTTATGTATAACCGTTGGCGAATGTCGTTGAATCCTCACCCCCCCCCTCCACCCACTCCCCCAGTGATGTACTGACTTGCCAGTGTTGCCATCTTTTATTCATGAGAATTCTTGTGTACTTTTTTGTATTTCATGATAATTTCTTTAATGTATTGAATTATTAACATATCATTAAATAAGTTTGTGCCTCATACTCTTTAAGTTGTTGTATAGTGAATTAGAAGTTCCTGAGTGAGTTTATATTGTAAATGAGTTAGCGAGGTTGAAAGTAGGTCAGTTGACTTATTGGAGTTGGTTACAGTATCGCCTTCGGCAAGCTTGCCTCAAGAGTCACCGTTCTCTGATCTCCTCAGGCGAGCGGACCTGTAGGTTTAGTCCGTGATTTGTGACCTTATTTCGGTAGTGTTGCCTGCTAGAGTTATACATGTAACTGTTTGTATTTATATGGATTATTTTCTGCTGTTGTCTATTATGTATACCAGGTGGTGGGTGATTTTTATGTGTCTTAGTGAGGTGATATATTTTGAGGAACTTGTCAAATGCCAAGGTGTTGTGGAGATGTTTTGAACTGTGGTGGAGATACTGCAGGAAGTTGTATGGTGAAGATGCTGCAGAAAGTGTATGGTGAAGGAGCAGGAAGTTTTATGGTGAAATTCTAAACAATTCTGACTTCCCTCAATCCGCAGCAAAAAGCTCCCTACAGTGTGTGTGGCTCAGTTGTTGTGCCTAATCTTCAGAAACTGAATGTCTCTCTTAACCCTGATAAAACTGTTCACTATATTCTCCCTTGGAAAGATGTGGAGGTCTCTCTGCATTTACCCCCATCAGTGTAAACAAATGTATAACACTGACATTTTGAAATGTATAACATTAGAAGCTATGACAGTCAACTTCAGATTCTCAAACCGACTGAATCCTATGCCTTTACTGATGGCTCTGTGCAGTTAGGCACTGGTAGAACAGGTGGTGCATGTGTAGTGTATAAAGGGATGAAATGATCATGTCTAGTACACAGAGATTGAACAACTGGGCTAGCACGACACAGACCGAGCTATTGGGCATTTATCTAACCATTGAATACCTTAAAATATTAAGCTCAATGGTGGTGGAGTTATTTTCTGTGACTCTAAAAGTGCTCTGCAGTCCTTAAAAACCCAATCACAATGTATGTCGGAAGTTAGCTTGTAATATTAAATGGAATGGAATTTTGCCAATGATAATAACTTGTGTATAAAATTTGTGTGGATATAACAAACAGCTTCAACCTCATTTCTTCCAGATTATAACGCATTGTATACTTTATTCCCGAAATACATGGTCACATTTACGCAAGGGAGGAAGGTACTGAATGTCAAATATCTCTTCCTCTTTCCGGGTAAATATGGAATCCAGCATAGAGTACGAAATTCTTGGTGTGAATTTTTACATAAATTTCACAAATTACATAAGTGTTCATTTTTATCCTCTAATATTATGTCTGCGAGAAGACATTATCGTTATTATTATTATTTTATTATTTCAATGCACGCAGTAATCACAGTAATGTGATATATCAAATGAACAAATTAATTTATTTGTTCATTTGACAAATCACGTTATTGTGATTTCTCTATGTACTGAAGTAGAGGCAGGGGTACAACTATTTGGTTGACAGAGCCCGAATGCATAGGGGGGAAATTGTGTGAAACCCGGTTAGGCTTCAGTGGAATCTTCGTGATCCTCGTGAGGGAAGTAGCACTCCAGGTTGCAATTCTTTTCACCATGTCATGGTACAGTTGACTAGAGCGCATCTGGGAACACTCAGTGCATAGGTTTGAACCTCATCAAAGCCCTTGTGGATTTGTCATTATTATTATTATTATTATTATATTTTAAAAAGCCTCTAATTATGCACAGCATTTCGGGCCTAACTTAAGCTAATGAATTTGGGAACTGTATCAATACAGGTTCTTGGTGAATTTTTGAAGATAATATCCTGTATAATATTGTATTGCTTTAACAAATGTGAACATTGTTTATTTCATTTACTGTAAATAGGTCTATATATCATGCCATATGTATGGCGTGATGAGTATAAACATTTATATTGTCATGCCATGCAAACCAGGCATGACAGGGTGGATCTTATTGAAACCGTTAAAATACTGAACAGTTTTAGGATTTCGATCGGGTCAATTTCTTCAAAAGGTCAGACGTAACACGAACAAGGAGCCACGGGTTCAAGCTCAACAAGCCACAATGTAGTACACAAAACAAAAGATGCTTCTTCACCCATTGGGCAATAAACCCGTGGAACTACCTACCCGCTGAAGCCATCAACGCCAAAAATCTGCTAGGTTATAAAATTCAGCTGGAAAAGACCATCAGGACAAATGTGGGGGGGGGGCGTTGACAAGCCGCCAACTTCCTGTCCTCATCGAAGCCACTAGTATTAGTGGCCTCTCAGGTAAATTTCAGGTAAACTCAGGTAAATATCCATACCTTACACTATATGACCATTGATTATCTAACTCCTAAACAAAAAAAGAGGTCTTGGGATTGTCAGTCATTTTACATTTTCAAGTTGTATATGACGTGATAGCATTATTATTGTATTTAGCATCAGATTGTTAAAGCAGATGTCAATGAATTTCCTACCTGCATTGTTATTTGGTAAAATATTCCCAGTGCATTAGATTTGTTTACATCAGCACAGGAGCCTGTTCATTGTTATTCATATGTATGTCAATTTAGATCTTTATCTTCAGGCAAACATGGTAGCTGGGTTGAAGTGGCACATTTTGGCTGGAGCATTTATCATGCCGGATCATGTCTCCCTGCCGCTACAGACCTCATTGCTCACTTCCTGGTGCAAGAGCCAAGTGAGAGGCATGGTACTGACACTACTGCCGCTCACACCTGGCTAGCAACAGCCCCCTCCCAACCCACGCCACTGCCGCTTTATGTCTTGGCATCTACCCTATCTGCTCAGGATTCAGCTGATGTAGAGGTAATTTTGGAGTTATTTATTTAGGCAACCCAATTACCAATGCTTTTTGGTTCAGTCATGTTTGTTCTTTCTGATTTTGCTTTTTAATTTTTGTTACAGTCAATTCTTGCATACAGTGAAGCTTTGTTACTAACGTTCATAATGCTGGTAAATTCACTATGCCTGGCAGTGAGGTATGCTATAAGTGGCAAAACATTGTGGCAGTTCAAAATCTAGGTGGATATAGTCATCAGGGAAAAATGGGGAACGTTAGAGAGGCGTCTGGCTTCCTGTTCTCATTGAGGCCAATAGAGTGATTTAATTTAATTTACCCTTAGGTAAATTCAGTGTACAAGAGTTGGTGGTGCTTTGAATGGTTCTTTGGCACACCTCATCCCCTTGAGGCTCCAGGTGCAATTGGAGGACCAATTGCACCTGGGTAGTTCTTTAGCAGTGCACAGTCTATATTGGAAGGATTCCACTTTGTTGTCTCCCATCGTAACATAGGAGTGTTTTCCACTCTCTCAGATTTATTGTTTATGTGGTTGACATTTATGGGTTTTGTATGTACAAGCAGATGGCCTCTCCTGTTTTCATCTCAACTGGGATGGAACGGGAGGTGGACAAGGCATTCTTTCTGTGTATATGTGCCAAATTTTGTCTTTTATGTAGACTTTCTTGCCTGCAATTGGACCTGCAAGCTTCCTGTCTGTCATTCCGTTTCCTGATCAAGATGCATTTGTGTTACATGCAAATCACTGAAATCATTTGTGACGACTGACTTATTTTCTACAGTCCAGATACTGTTGCCTTTTCTCTATTGAAGTTGAGAAGTTTTGCAAGCTACGATATTCTACTGGTTTCCATTTTGCCAGTACCCTTTTGAGGCTTCTTCTCCAGTTCATCTCCCTGACAACTACTCGAGCATCGGTTACTGGGGTTGTTGTGTGGGAGCCTGAACTTTGCTTGCGTGGGTTTTCCACTGAGTAGGGTGTGGTTTTGGTGGCTATTCTGGTTTACCTGGGTTTGCCCTTTTTGCCACTGCCACCGCTGTTTGGTTTAAACCCTAATTACCCTTTGTCGACTACTGCATTACCTGGCCTCCTCCTCGGGATTTTCAGCATTCATTTCCTTGGTGCCTTCCCCCTCCCTTAGTAAACTTTGCCCAAAACGCTATGTGTACTAGTGGCTGTGCAAGACTGTAAGAACTCTTGTACATATAAATAAATAAAATATATAAAAAAAAAAATAACAGCGTTATGGACGCTTTAGGTTTGAGTTGGGGCTTCATGACCAGCACTTGGGAAGCCGCTCAGGGTCGTTAGTTACACAATACAGAGTAGGAGTTTGCAGCTGTGTGGCATGCCCTGAGGAAGATTTGGATTCCACTGAGCTTTGTTCTCCAGTTCCATTTGGACTGTGCCCCAATGGTTCATTGTCTGAACTGGGAGGACATACTTCGGTCAATACCCTGTGGGAACTGTACGTTGTGTGTGTAGCACTTTTGTTATTATTTCGGCCTTTGGTTCTTCATGCAGCTCACTTTTGAGCATGGCCCAATGCTCTTGCAAATGATCTATCCCATCTCTCATCTCCACAGAGGTGGATTGTCAATGCTGCTCCTTCCAGTGCCTTTGCGAGATGTTCGGGCACCAAGCCCACACAACAAACTGGAATCAAAACACACACATAATTCATAGTTCATTGTGCTGGGGGACAGAAAGCCAGAGTGTATTCAAACACGTTTTGGCTTTTATCGAGGGCACCGAAGGTTGAATTACTGACCCCGCCCAGGATGCAACCCCACAACAAGCTGACTAACTCCTGAATACCTACTTACTGCTAGGTGAAAGGAAATGTGCCCAACCATTTCTATCCTGCTCGGGATTCGAACCCGAAATTCTCAATTGTGTGTCGAGAACGAACCCGACTGTACTACCGAAACCCATAACATGAAGCTGCAATAAAATGGGAAACAATTTAATAAGCAAATGGTTCCCCCCCCCCACAGGATATGAAAGTTCAAGAATGCCCAACACTTAGCCTGCAGCTTTTGGGCTCACCCACAAGTCAGCATGACAATAAGCACTACAAGCTGGTGTGGTGACACCAACATCAAGAACAGAACTGATTAGGGGAGCTGGCTGAGAACCGGGGCTGGGCCGCCTGGTGGTGGCAATCAGTACTTGTAAGTTTTGAGCTTGTTTGAGTGAATCAGTTGTTTCATGTGACTCATTCCTGGTAATTGGTTCGGTGATTTTCAAGGCTTTGGTTTCTGTGAACCATCCAGTTGCCTGTAAAGCTGTGCTGACTTTCTGGAGGCTTTTTCTGGTGAGGTGGTGGAGTATCACCTGCTTTCTGCACCTCTGTGATGGGGCCTGGGTCTGGCTCTGGTCCCCGGTAGGCTAAACAGAACTATCCGCAACTGATGTGACCTTTTAGTATGAAGCAATCTCAGGAGGAAAGCTTCCAGGAGCCACCATGGCTCATCCTGTAATTTGTGTATCATTACATTCAGTGCCGGGTTAGTCTCTGTGGCAGTATTTACTCAAGGACTTTCATGTATTTTTCTTTAAATATTTAATTAAGAGGCCACTAGAGATGGTGGTTCTTAGGTAAAATTCTAGTAAAATGTAATGGCGATTTCATATTTGTATGGCAGGGTAGTAGTAAGCTAAATGATGGTACAGCAATATATCCTTAATTAGTTTTCATTTAATAATCTAATAATAGTTGCAGGCAGAAACTGTTTCAACACATGAAAAGTTGGGAATATTAGGAGATGCACTAGAGGATGAGGCAATCCTGGGTGCACGGTCGCCAGCCCTGGCTACCTACAACATCCTCCTTCACCGCCTTATAAACCGGCTCAGCAGCCCCAGCAGGATGTCCAACAACAACACCACTGATGCCCTAATCTGTTCGGCGCCCACCTCCTCACCCTCTACTCCTAGCAAAAATGCATCACCTGGGAGACGGTTGTCCCGGCTGCCGAAGAATGGACATGCAAATAATGCAACATATGGATTTTAGAAAGTGGGTTTTAGAAAAAACATACTTAACCTAAGAAATAGTTTGGTTTGGCATGCCTCTGATCTATTTCTCATGTAATGAAGGTCTCCTTTATTATTTGTACAATAACCGCATCAATGTCTTCGAACTGATGATGGGCCTCTGCTGGGTCCTATCATAAAGTAGTCTTATTGGGTTTAATGAGATTAACCAATCATAATTAAGTGGCTGTATCATTTAAGATTAATGCAGGCATCACTACATTACGTTTAATTTGATCAAATGTAGTTCTGTACGTGCATAAGGCCAGTATGGTTCTTTTTATGTCATCCACATATGCCATTGTTATAATAAGATATATTTAATGTTTATCAGTGCAAAGGCCAAAGATACATAAAAATATTCTGAAGAGGGACACACACACACACACACACACACACACACACACACACACACACACACACACACACACACACACACACACACACACACACACACACACACACACACACACACTCACACACACACACACACACACACACACACAACTCCTGTGGAATCAACAGAAACTGAGAATGGACAGAGGAGAGTCAGCTTCAAGGTCATGTACTCAAACATAGATGGGGTTACAAACAAGGCCAGTGAACTTAGGGAAAGAACACAAGACGTAAACCCAGATGTAATTGGACTCACAGAAACAAAACTCTCAGGAATCATAATGAATGCAGTGTTTCCCCATGACTACACTGTAATAAGAAAAGAGAGGGAAGGAAGGGGAGGAGGCAGAGTGGCTCTACTGATGAGGAAGGAATGGAGTTTCGAGGAGATGGTTATTCCAGGCTGCGAAGGGTTCAGAGACTTCATAACAAGCACCATAACGATGGGAGGACCAAGAGTAGTAGTAGCAGGGATATTTAACCCACCACCACCAAATGAAAGAAGACCCAGGCAAGAGTATGACAGAAACAACATGGCAGTTAACTTTATCATTGAGAGAGCAGCCGCTGCTGCCTGTAGAAATCGATCCCATCAGCTCATCATGGAAGACTTTAATCATGGAAGGATAGACTGGGAAAACAGAGAACCACATGGAGGTGAGGAAATGTGGAGAGCGAAACTGCTAGAGGTGACGTCTAATAACGTTTTAAGTCAGCATGTCAAGGGTTCCACGAGAATGAGAGGCAATGATGAACCAGCAGGACTCGACCTAGTATTCACTCTAAACTCTCGGTACTCTCTGGATAAGAGAGCACCTAAGCAACAGGACACAGCGAGTCACCATGAGGGGTGAGGTCTCGGTGTGGCAGTCGAGTCCCACAGGGATAGTCCTTGGACCAATACTGTTTCTGATATACGTAAATGATCTCCCAGAAGGAATTGACTCGTTTCTCTCGATGTTTGCTGATAATGCAAAAATAATGAGGAGGATCAGGACAGAGGAGGATAGTATAAGGCTGCAAGATGACCTGGACAAACTGAAGGAATGGTCCGAGAAATGGCTACTAAAGTTCAACCCAAGTAAATGTAAGGTAATGAAACTAGGAGGAGGAACTAGAAGGCCAGTCACTGGATACCGAATGGGAGATGAAGTCCTTCACGAAATGAACAAAGAGAAAGATCTGCGAGTTTATATCACGCCAAACCTGTCTCCCTAAGCCCACATCATAGGAATAACATCAGCGGCCTATGCGAGGCTGGCTAACATCAGAACTGCTTTCAGAAACCTGTGTAAGGATTCCTTCAGAACCTTGTAAACCACATAAGTAAGGCCAATCCTGGAATATGCAGCCCCAGCATGGAGCCCGTATCCAGTCAAGCACAAGACGAAGCGTGAAAAAGTACAGAGGTATGCCACTAGGCTAGTCCCAGAACTAAGAGGCATGAGTTATGAGGACCGAGTACGTGAACTGCACCTCACGTCGCTGGAAGACAGAAGAGCTAGGGGAGACATGATCACCACACACAAAATTCTCAGAGGAATTGACTGGGTGGACAAGGATGGATTATTTAACAATGGTGCCACACGCACAAAGGGACACAGTTGGAAGCTAATTACCCAAATGAGCCACATCCATTAGTCTCCTGAGACTGATGGATGCCTACTGCAGCTCAGTCGATTACGGCAGTGTCTGGGAAGCTCCCGGACGCAGGTTCGAATCCTCGTCACGGCCCTTGTGCATTTGTTGCATCACGTTAGTGGGATCTCTGTGTGTAATGTGAAACCCATGGTTTAATCAGAGATGTAAACTAACTAAGCAATTAAGTAAAAGAGCGTGGAGAAACTATGGAAATAACAGGACACTTGAGACCAGCAAAGGATACTAGAGAGCCAGGAATGAATACGTCAAAGTGAGAAGAGAGGCAGAAGGGCAATATGAAAACGACATAGCAAACAAGGCTGAATTTCTTCAACCTAAATTGCTTCACAGCCACAACAAGAGACAGACAGCAGTGAAGGAACAGGTAATGAAACTGAGGATAGGGGTAGACAGATTCACTACAAACGACAAAGAAGTGTGCGAGGAACTCAATAAGAAATTCCAGGAACACTTCACATTAGAGCAAGAAGAAGTTCCAGAGATAAGAGAAGGAATAGTTGACCAGGCACCACTAGACGAATTTGAGATTACCAGTGGGGATGTAAGGAAGCTTTTGCCAGAGTTGGATGGTATAATGGCTTTAGGCCCAGATGGAATATCGCAATGAATACTAAAGGAAGGAACAGAAGAACTGTGCCTGCCACTCTCCATGGTGTAGGACAAATCACTGGTAACAGGTGAACTGCCAGAAATTTGGAAGACGGCAAACGTAGTCCCGATATACCAGAAGGGGGATAGACAGGAGGCACTGAACTACAGGCCAGTGTCCCTAACTTGCATCCCATGCAAGTTATTGGAGAAAATGGTGCGAACAAATCTAGTGGAACATCTGGAGCGAAGGAACTTTGTGACACAACTCCAACAAGATTTCAGGGATGGCAAATCATGCCTCACAGGATTAATTGAACTCTACGATCAGGGAACAAGAATCAGACAGAAAAGAGAGGGGTTTGCAGACTACATATTTTTTGATTGCCAGAAAACCTTTGACACAGTACCACATCAGAGACTAGTGCGAAAGCTGGAGATGCTGGCAAGAGTAAAAGGGAACGTACTTCCTTGGATAAAGGAGTACCTAAGTAACAAAAGACAGCGAGTCACTGTGAGGGGTGAGGTCTCAGACTGGCATACGTTATCAGTGGAGTCCCGCAGGGTGCAGTCCTTGGACCCATACCGTTTCTGATATATGTAAATTATCTACCAGAGGGTATAGAATCAGTCCTCTCATTGTTTCCTGATGATGCAAAAATTATGAGGAGGGTTATGACGGAGGAAGATAGTTTGAGGCTACAAGATGACCTAGACAGATTGAATGAATGGTCCAACAAGTGGCTACTAAAGTTCAACCCGAGTAAATGTAAGGTTAGGAAACAAGGCAGTGGAAACAGGAGGCCAGACACAGAATACAGAATGAGAGATGAAGTCCTTCATGAAACGGACAGAAAGATCTTGGAATTGATATCACACCAAACCTGCCTCCTGAAGCCCACATCAAGAGAATAACATCTGCTGCGTATGCGAGGCTGGCTAACATTAGAACTGCCTTCAGGAGCCTGTGTAAGGAATCATTCAGAACCTTGTATAGCACATATGTATGACCAATCCTGGAGTTCGTGGTCCCAACATGCAGCCCGTACCTTGTCAAGCACAAGGCGAAGCTGGAAAAAATTTAGAAGTATGCCACTAGGCTAGTCCCAGAACTGAGAGGCCTGAGTTACGAGGAAAGGCTCCATGAAATGCACCTCACGACATTAAGAAGACAGAAGAGTAAGGGGAAACATGATACCTATCTACAAAATTCTCAGAGGAATTGACAGGGTAGATAAAGATAAAGTGTTTAACACGGGTGGTACATGAACAAGGGGACACAGGTGGAAACTGAGCACCCAAATGAGCCACAGGGACGTTAGAAAGAACTTTTTCAGTGTCAGAGTAGTTAACAGAGGGAATGCATTAGGCAGTGATGTGGTGGAGGCTGATTCCATACACCGTTTCAAGTGTAGATATGACAGAGCCCAGTAGGCTCAGGAATCTGTACACCAGTTGATTGACAGTTAAGAGGTGGGACCAAAAAGCCAGAGCTCAACCCCGCAAGCACAAATAGGTGAGTACAACGCAGCAGTCAGTCAGCAGCAGTGTCGGCGGTGAGATGAGGGTCAGTGAGGTCCGGGAATAGTTCGGGACACTGGTGTGATATAGAGGCTAGATCATGGTATTTGGCCTCATGCAGTGTGCAGCAAGCAGGGAGCAAGTACCAAAGTGAACTCGAAAACGGCAGGTCAGATGAAGTAAAGAAACAAAAACGGAGTGAAAAAACCGGTCATATAAATTGTTGAACGAAGAGAGGAGCAACCTGCAGTGTATCTCACCTAGAGTGCTTGCGGGAGGCTGACTGGTGGTGGTAAGTACATCTCTCTTAAGTCTTCAACAGTGTGCAAGGTTATACAATAACATATCATAGACACTAATGCATTTCATAATAATACAATAGTAATTGGTCGTCAGGAGACAAGGACCTCAATTGTGAGATCACTGGGAACCGGATAAGCCGCTAAGTCCCCTAAATCTCCACACTCGCCCCCCCCCCCGTGGTAAACTGAAGACAATACCCTGTTAGACCTCTCCCTCACCTACATAAACACCCACCCACTAGCAATCACACTCACACACACACACACACACACACACACACACACACACACACACACACACACACACACACACACACACACACACACACACACACACACACACACACACACACACACACACACACACACACACACACACACACACACACACACACACACACACACACACACACACACACACACACACACACACACACACACACACACACACACACATACACACACACACAGAACGGTGTGTGTGTGTACGGCCTTTAGAAACTTGTGTAAGGAATCATTCAAAACATTATATACCACATATGTCAGACCATCCTGGAGTATGCAGCCCCAGCATGGAGTTCATATCTAGTCAAGCATTAGCCTAAACTGGAAAAGGTTCAAAGGTTTGCTACCAGACTAGTATCCGAGCTGAGAGGTATGAGCTACAAGGAGAAACTACGGGAATTAAACCTCACTTCATTGGAAGACAGAAGAGTTAGGGGGGACATGATCACCACATTCAAGATTCTCAAAGGAATCGATAGGGTAGATAAAGACATGCTATTTAACACAAGGGGCACACGCACTAGGGGACACAGGTGGAAACTGAGTGCCCAAATAAGCCACAGAGATATTAGAAAGAACTTTTTTTAGTGTCAGAGTGGTTGACAAATGGAAGTGATGTGGTGGAGGCTGATTCCATACACAGTTTCATGTGTAGATATGATAGAGCCGAATAGGATCAGGAACCTGTACACCTGTTGATTTACGGTTGAGAGGCAGCACCAAAGAGGCAGAGCTCTTTGCCTCTAGCTCTTTGCCTCTAGCTCTTTGCTCTTTGCTCTCTGCCTCTACTCTACACAGACGCCGTCTTGTGGAATCGGCTCTAATACACAATGTACCCAACATGAACTTGAGTCCTGGCTTTGTTGCTGTGGACTCTTCCCTTTCACATGCTCTAATCTTTCTAACAAACGTGACCTAACGTAAGCCTATCCCCTTCCATTTATCTTTCTTTCTCTTTCCTTTTCTTTCTCTCTTCTCCTACGCTCCCTTGCTATCCTCTTCTTATTCCTATCTCCTTCTCATTCGGTGGTTATAATAGGAGCTGCCTCGTATGGGCCAATAGGCCTTCTGCAGCTCTTATTATTATTACTATCCCCTCCACTACACCTTACTTTGCTCCTCAGCTCTCTCTTGCCTATTTATTGCCTGTCTCTACTCCCTCATCACAATCGACTTGAAAATGGTCCAGGACGGACCGAAACGTCGTCGTCCCTTCACCTTCTAGTGTGTGGTCTGGTCAACATACTTTAGCCACGTTATTGTTACTCTTCGCCTGCATAGGAACGAGTATGTTAGTGTGAGAAGAGCAGCTGAGAAAAGGTATGAAAATGATATACCTAATAAAGCCAACTCCGAACAAAAGCTACTGCACAGTAACATCAGGAAGAAAACAACAGTGAAGGAACAGGTGATAAAACTTAGAACGGGTGAGGACAGGTACACAGAGAATGACAAAGAGGTGAGTGAAGAACTCAACACGAGGTTCCAAGAGGTCTTTACAATAGAACAAGGAGACGTCACGGCTCTAGGAGAGGTAGCAGCAAACCAGGCGACCTATGAAGAGTTCGAAATTATTAGAGATGAGGTCAAGAGGCACCTATTGGAGCTAGACGTGAGAAAGGCTGTTGGGTCGGACAGAATATCACCATGGGTATTGAAAGTGTGTGCAGGGGAACTTTGTTTGCCACTCTCCATAGTGTATAGTAGGTCACTGGAAACGAGAGACCTACCAGAAATATGGAAGACGGCTAATGGTGTCCTAATATACAAAAAAGGGGATGGACAAGAGGCACTGAACTACAGGCCAGTGTACTTAACATGTATACTATGGAAGATGATGGAGAAGATTGTGAGAAAAACGTAGTAACACATCTGTAAAGAAGGGACTTTGTGAAAACTCATGAACATAGGTTCAGGGAGGGTAAATCTTGCCTTACAGGCTTAATAGAATTCTACGATCATGTGACAAACATTAAGCAAGAAAGAGAAGGATGGGCGGACTGCATTTTTTGGACTGTCGGAAAGCCTTTGACACAGTAACCCATAAAGGCTGATGCATAAGATGGATAAACAGACAGGAGTAATTGGTAGGGCTCTCCAGTGGATAAGGGAGTACCTAAGCAATAGGAAGCAGAGAGTTACAGTGAGGGGTGAGACCTCAGATTGGCGTGAAGTCACCAGTCCCACAGAGTCCCACAGAGCTCTGCGCTTGGACCTATCCTATTTCTGATATACGTAAATCATCTCATTGAGGGTATAGACTCATTCCTCTTAATGTTTGCTGACGAAGCCAAAATTATGAGAATGATTAAGACAGAGGAGGACAATTTGAGGCTTCAAGAAGACCTCGACAAGCTGCGAGGAATGGTCGAACAAATGGTTGTTAGAGCTTAAGCCAAGCAAATGTAATGTAATGAAGATAGGTGTAGGGAGCAGGAGACCAGATACAAGGTATCATTTGGGAGATGAAACACTTCAAGAGTCAGAGAGAGAGAGAGAAAAAAAAAGACCTGGCGGTTGATATCAGGCCAGACCTGTCCCCTGAAGCTCATATCAAGAGGATAACATCAGCGGCATATGCCAGGTTGGCTAACATAAGAACGGCCTATAGAAACTTGTGTAAGGAATCTTTCAGAACATTATATACTACATGTGTCAGATCAATCCTGGAGTATGCAGCCCCAGCATGGAGTTCATATCTAGTCAAGCATAAGACTAAACTGGAAAAGGTTCAATGGTGTGCCACCAGAGTAGTATCCGAACTGAGGGGTATGAGCTACGAGGAGAGACTATGGGAATTAAACCTCACGTCATTGGGAGACTGAAGAGTTAGAGGGGGATGATCACCATATACAAAATTCTCAGAGGAATTGATAGGGTAAATAAAGAAAGATTTTTTCCACAAATGGCACATGCACTAGGGGACAAAGGTGGAAATTGAGTGCCCAAATGAGCCATAGAGACGTTAGAATTTTTTTTTCAGTGTCAGAGTAGTAGACAAATGGAATGCATTAGCAAGTGATATAGTGGAGGCTAACTCCATACACAGCTTCAAGTGTAGATATGATAGAGCCCAGTAGGCTCAGGAACCTGTACATTAGTTGATTGACCAATGAGAGGTGGGACCAAAGAGCCAGAGTCATCCCCCCCCACAAGCACAACTAGGTAAGTACACTCATGCACACAAGCATACGCACGCACACACATGTATATGCACGCACACACACTCACGCACATGACGGTTGAGAGGCGGGACCAAAGAGTCAGAGCTCAACCCCCGCAAGCACAATTAGGTGAGTGCAATTAGGTGAGTATACATGCACACGCATGCACACACATACACGCACACTCACACACGAACCACAGCTCAACCCCTGTGTTATGGAAAAGTATGTAGTTGTACTGAGAGGGTCACTAGTTATAATCAGAGGAGTTCCTAAAATCGGTTGAGATCAGATAGGACCGGCCCCCAATGAGAATATAACCAGCACTAAATTACTGGCTTTGTAATAATTTCTGCTGTCTAGTGGTAGATCAACTGCTCCACTTCAACAGGATGAAGGTATACTCTTTTCTTAGTACTTATTTATTAAATCCTCTAATAACCCCCCATATACATTAATATCATCATCTACTTTACCACTCTACCTTATGTTAACTACCTTGGTCCACTTAGGCAGCATACATGGTTTATACTTCAAAAACTAGGGTAAAGTTTCTTAGAGAACAGCACTTGTAAGGCGTGAAGCCCTGGGTAGCTAAGACCCACGAGGTATCCTAGTCACAATGGAGTACACTTAGTGATGCCAAAACACTGGCTTAAAAACCGCCTCTAACAAAACACATACCTAGCCAGTAGCATAGTAAACACACGGAACAGTAATACTAAGGAACTTAACTGTAGAATAAACCCAAAAAAAGGTGAGGGAAGAGAGGAGGAGACAGAGCCACACAGGAGAGATGTT
>WNGS01117916.1:8782-26022 GCA_020271785.1 Procambarus virginalis
GACTTAGTTTACACACACTCAACTATAACTGAATAGAGCTAAACATCTTCGATTTATATACCTGCATTTGGGTGAAGTGACATGTTACAGAAGTATAGGAAGAGGTGAAAACAAATTTTCAACACAAGCCAGAACGGGTATAGAACAGGATATAAGCTAAAGGGAAGGATGGAAGTAACTGCAGAAGGCCTATTGGCCCATATTTCTTGATGCTTCTATATTGGAGCGGAGTCTTGAAGTGGGTAGAATATAGTTGTGCGTTAATTGGCTGTTGATTGCTGGTGTTGACTTCTTGATGTGTAGTGCCTCGCAGATGTCAAGCCGCCTGCTGTCGCTGTGTCTATTGATGATTTCTGTGTTGTTTAGTAAGATTTCTCTGGTGATGGTTTGGTTGTGGGAAGAGATTATATGTTCCTTAATGGAGCCCTGTTGCATATGCATCGTTAAACGCCTGGAAAGAGATTTGTTTTCTTGCCTATATACTGAGTTTTTTGAGGCTTACAGTCCCCAAGAGGGCATTTGAAGGCATAGACGACGTTGGTCTCTTTTAGAGCGTTCTGCTTTGTGTCTGGAGAGTTTCTCATGAGTAGGCTGGCCGTTTTCTTGGTTTTATAGTAAATCGTTCGTTGTATCTTCTGATTTTGTCTGTAGGGATAACGTTTCTATTAACAATATCTTTCAGGACCCTTTCCTCCGTTTTATGAGCTGTGGAGAAGAAGTTCCTGTAAAACGGGAGCTCATAAAACGGAGGAAAGGGTCCTGAAAGATATTGTTAATAGAACGTTATCCCTACAGACAAAATCAGAAGATACAACTAACGATTTACAAATACAGGCGACTGGCAGGTCAATACCTCTTTGTTCCCATAGCGTCCGAGACGCATGGCCCCTGGGGCAAGAGTGCCTTGGGATTTCTCAAGGAATTGGGTTCCAAGCTCATTGACGTCACCAGAGACCCAAGGGCTTGCAGTTTTTTGTTTCAGCGCCTCAGTGTGGCGATCCAGAGGGGAAATGCTTGCTGCGTCCTCGGTTCCTGTCCGGAAGCGGAGGAGCTTCAAGAGATCCATAACCTTTAGGCATTTGTCTTGTATGTTTTGTACCTTTAAATACACAATAAAGCAAAAAAAAAAAAAAGGAAGGGGGTTGTAGGAGAAAGCACACAGAAACTGTATTGAGGGGACCTACATTCCCTCCAATGCGTTATGTGTGATTTCCTCCGAGGCTATGGGTCCCCCTTCTTCCAGCCAGAGGTGGTACTCCCTTCCATTTTTTTATTATAAATATATATATATATATATATATATATGAAAATGAAAACTCACACCCCAGAAGTGACTCGAACCCATACTCCCAGGAGCAACGCAACTGGTATGTACAAGACGCCTTAACCACTTGACCATCACGACCGGACATAATGAGGTGATAGCCGAAGCTATTTGAACCACCTCACCGCCGGCACTCGGATGGTTATCTTGGGCATAGCATTTTACCAAATCACCTCATTCTTTGGGGCACACGTGAGGAACACAAATGCAAACAAGCCTGAATGGTCCCCAGGACTATATGCGAATGAAAACTCACACCCCAGAAGTGACTCGAACCCATACTCCCAGGAGCAACGCAACTGGTATGTACAGACGCCTTAAACCACTTGACCATCACGACCGGACATAATGAGGTGATAGCCGAAGCTATTTGAACCACCTCACCGCCGGCACTCGGATGGTTATCTTGGGCATAGCATTTTACCAAATCACCTCATTCTTTGGGGCACACGTGAGGAACACAAATGCAAACAAGCCTGAATGGTCCCCAGGACTATATGCGAATGAAAACTCACACCCCAGAAGTGACTCGAACCCATACTCCCAGGAGCAACGCAACTGGTATGTACAAGACGCCTTAAACCACTTGACCATCACGACCGGACATAATGAGGTGATAGCCGAAGCTATTTGAACCACCTCACCGCCGGCATATTGTACATACCAGTTGCGTTGCTCCTGGGAGTATGGGTTCGAGTCACTTCTGGGGTGTGAGTTTTCATTCGCATATAGTCCTGGGGACCATTCAGGCTTGTTTGCATTTGTGTTCCTCACGTGTGCCCCAAAGAATGAGGTGATTTGGTAAAATGCTATGCCCAAGATAACCATCCGAGTGCCGGCGGTGAGGTGGTTCAAATAGCTTCGGCTATCACCTCATTATGTCCGGTCGTGATGGTCAAGTGGTTTAAGGCGTCTTGTACATACCAGTTGCGTTGCTCCTGGGAGTATGGGTTCGAGTCACTTCTGGGGTGTGAGTTTTCATTCGCATATAGTCCTGGGGACCATTCAGGCTTGTTTGCATTTGTGTTCCTCACGTGTGCCCCAAAGAATGAGGTGATTTGGTAAAATGCTATGCCCAAGATAACCATCCGAGTGCCGGCGGTGAGGTGGTTTAAATAGCTTCGGCTATCACCTCATTATGTCCGGTCGTGATGGTCAAGTGGTTTAAGGCGTCTTGTACATACCAGTTGCGTTGCTCCTGGGAGTATGGGTTCGAGTCACTTCTGGGGTGTGAGTTTTCATTCGCATATAGTCCTGGGGACCATTCAGGCTTGTTTGCATTTGTGTTCCTCACGTGTGCCCCAAAGAATGAGGTGATTTGGTAAAATGCTATGCCCAAGATAACCATCCGAGTGCCGGCGGTGAGGTGGTTCAAATAGCTTCGGCTATCACCTCATTATGTCCGGTCGTGATGGTCAAGTGGTTTAAGGCGTCTTGTACATACCAGATGCGCTGCTCCTGGGAGTATGGGTTCGAGTCACTTCTGGGGTGTGAGTTTTCATTCGCATATAGTCCTGGGGACCATTCAGGCTTGTTTGCATTTGTGTTCCTCACGTGTGCCCCAAAGAATGCGGTGATTTGGTAAAATGCTATGCCCAAGATAACCATCCGAGTGCCGGCGGTGAGGTGGTTTAAATAGCTTCGGCTATCACCTCATTATGTCCGGTCGTGATGGTCAAGTGGTTTAAGGCGTCTTGTACATACCAGTTGCGTTGCTCCTGGGAGTATGGGTTCGAGTCACTTCTGGGGTGTGAGTTTTCATTCGCATATAGTCCTGGGGACCATTCAGGCTTGTTTGCATATATATATATATATATATATATATATATATATATATATATATATATATATATATATATATATATATATATATATAGGCCAAGTTTTCATGAATTAATTGTTTTTCGACTACCTAACCTACCTAACCTAACCTAACCTAACTTTTTCGGCTACCTAACCTAACCTAACCTAACCTATAAAGATAGGTTAGGTTAGGTTAGGTAGGGTTGGTTAGGTTCGGTCATATATCTACGTTAATTTTAACTCCAATGAAAAAAAATTGACCTCATACATAATGAAATGGGTAGCTTTATCTTTTCATAAGAAAAAAATTAGAGAAAATATATTAATTCAGGAAAACTTGGCTTATTAGGCAAATCGGGCCTTGCATAGTAGGCCAAAAAGTGAGTTCTGGTTACTAGGTACGACATATATATATATATATATATATATATATATATATATATATATATATATATATATATATATATATATATATACTCTCCGGTTAGCGGGTGACTTGGATGAGATGAAGGATGAACACCGACACCAATCATAAGGTCAGTACTTATAGGTGTACCAATCATTTCTCATTTCTCAAGGACAAATGCGGGAAGCGTTGACAAGCCGCCGGCTTCCGGCCCTCATCAAGGCCACTTGAGTGTTAGTGCACCTTAGATAAATACTTTTCTACGTGTACTTGTGATTATGTACGTTTTTTTTTTTCAAAAAATTATTTTGAGATAGATTATTATTGTTAGAAAAGACGCAATTATAATAGGAACATGAATTACTTACTGCCTTAGTTATGTTAAGTTATATTGGGTAACTAATAACTTATCAACCTCTGGAGGGTTATTAAGGCCACCACAACACATTACTGACCAACCAGCAAGTTTGGTGTTGGACTTAAGACCTATCAACCTCTGGAGGGTTATTAAGACCACCACAACACCTTACTGACCAACAGCAGGTTGGTCAGTAAACAGGCCCGTAGTACTTCGTAGCTCGTAAACTGTTTATTATATGTAAACAAGGTCGATATGATCGTTCAAAGACGTTCAGGTTTCGTAAGTGGCTGTGGTAATTCTTGATGAATCCTGGCTTAGTTGCAACTACCAGTAGCCTCTCGTTGTTGTTGTTGTTAAAGATTCGCTATCTGGAACAAGAAGTTCCAAGTAGCACGGGCTATGGTGAGCCCGTAGTGGATGTTAGTAGCCTCTCGCTGGTAGAAGTCACGCACAATATGTATGGCAAGTCGTTGTATTTTTCCTGTTAATGACTACAAAGCCCGTTTTAGCTCCGTATAATGAACCGTTCAGCGCGTATCGTGCATAGTATAACAAAGCTTTCTAAAGTACTAATGTTTACAAAAATAAGTGAGCATCTGCAGTAAAGTGGAGTAACTTTTTCATTTTTACTTAGGTTTAATAAAAAGTATTTTTTTTCCGAGGTTTAATACATGAAGTTCCTTTTTTTTACTAGGCTTTGCAGTCGTCTGTAATTTAATGATCATTGAAAAGCCTTGGTAATCTACTTCAATAAAAATAAGTTTTTTTTTATTAGGCTTGGCCTCCATACGGCAGACGGCTTCAGAAGTTAATTTTTACTCCTCTTGGCGGGAGGTAGTAGTAAAAAGTTCTTTTTTTTCTCCCTTTTCTGCAGTAAAAAGTTCCTTTTTATTAGGCTCGGCAGGCGGCTGCAGTTGTTTTTTGTTTACTATATTTTACAGACAGCTGTGGTACAGAAGGGTTCCTTATATTCTAGGCTTGGCGGCCAGCAGCAACAGAGCTTTTTTCACTAAGCTGAACAGACAACTGTAATATAGTTCAGTTTTTACTAGGCTTGGCGGGCGGCAGCCATTGAGCTTTTTTCACTTAGCTGAACAGACATCTGTAGTAAGAGTTCAGTTTTTACTAGCCTTGGCGGGCGGCAGCAGTAAAGTGGAGTTCCCTTTTTTACTGGACTTGAAGTATCATTCATCTCTCGAGTCGTGGGCTATTAACAGGATTCATTTGCACCAACTTTACGGTCTCCGCGCTAGTTATTTATTGCGGCTCCGGTCGTAAGGTTATTTGTATTGTATCTTGCCAGAGTCTCGCTCTCATAGTACGGGAAGTATTATACTGTTTCATGCTCCCTTTCTTCTCCAGTTTTATCACGAGAGCGTAGTTTCCTACGGGATATTGTGTTATATTTTTACGTATAATAATTTAATTTCTCACGCCCTCAAAAATAAAAGTAAAAGGCCCGATTTGCCTAATAAGCCAAGTTTTCCTGAATTAATATATTTTCTCTAATTTTTTCTTATGAATGATCACTACCCATTTCATTACGTACGATGTCAATTTTTTTTATTGGAGTTAAAATTAACGTAGATATATGACCGAACCTAACCAACCCTACCTAACCTAACCTAACCTATCTTTATTGCTTAGGTTAGGTTAGGTAGCCAAAAAAGTTAGGTTAGGTTAGGTTAGGTTAGGTAGGTTAGGTAGTCGAAAAACAATTAATTCATGAAAACTGGCCTATTAGGCAATCGGGCCTTGCATAGTAGGCTGAGAAGTGCGTTCTGGCTACTAGGTACGACTATATATATATATATATATATATTATATATATATATATATATATATAATATATAATATATATATATATATTATATATATAGATATATATATATAAGAGGTGAAACCTATCTTTCGGTGTATACACGGAGAGTTTACTTTAGTATACTTGCAGGTTAATCAATGCGGTCTTAATAGGCCTTACTCAACGCATTACATTTTTTTAACGCAATCGTCGCCGTCGTAAAATTCGCTGTGATTTCGAGAGATTTAAACGCCGCAAATGGACGTTTCCTGATGCTAGCGAGAATTATACTACTGTATAGTACTGGTTCACCTTGCTAGTTTTTGGCGTTTATAGATGGGCTGAAACATCTCATTGTTTACACCAGGAAATTGAACCACCTGAACCTTGTACCACGTCATTTATGGTTCACTGTGATGGGGATTCACGACCCATCCTGTGAGTATTATTGGACCCCATACCCATCCTGTGAGTGGTAGGGACTCCCATACCCATCCTGTGAGTGGTAGGGGACTCCCATACCCATCCTGTGAGTGGTAGGGGACTCCCATACCCATCCTGTGGGTGGTAGAGGACCCCATACCCATCCTGTCGGTGGTAGTGGACCCCATATCCATCCTGTGGGTGGTAGTGGACCCAATACTCATCCTGTGGGTGGTTGAGGATCCCATACCCATCCTGTGGGTGGTAGTGGATCCCACACCCATCCTTTGGGTGGGTAGTGGACGCCATACCCATCCTCTGGGTGGTAGTGGACCCCACACCCATCCTTTGGGTGGTAGTAGACCCCCATACCCATCCTGTAAGTGGTAGTGGACCCCATACCCATCCTGTGAGTGGTAGTTGACCCCATACCTATCCTGTGAGTGGTAGTGAACCCCCATACCCATCCTGTGAGTGGTAGTGGACCCCATACCCATCCTGTGGATGGTAGTGGACCCCATACCCATCCTGTGAGTGGTAGTGGACCCCATACCCATCCTGTGAGTGGTAGTTGACCCCATACCTATCCTGTGAGTGGTAGTGAACCCCCATACCCATCCTGTGAGTGGTAGTGGACCCCCATACCCATCCTGTGGATGGTAGTGGACCCCATACCCATCCTGTGGTGGTAGTGGACCCCATACCCATCCTGTGAGTGGTAGTTGACCCCATACCTATCCTGTGAGTGGTAGTGAACCCCCATACCCATCCTGTGAGTGGTAGTGGACCCCCATACCCATCCTGTGGATGGTAGTGGACCCCATACCCATCCTGTGAGTGGTAGTGGACCCCATACCCATCCTGTGGGTGGTAGTGGACGCCATACCCATCCTGTGAGTGGTAGTGGACCCCATACCCATCCTGTGGGTGGTAGTGGACCCCATACTCATCCTGTGGATGGTAGTGGACCCCATACCCATCCTGTGAGTGGTAGTGGACCCCATACCCATCCTGTGGGTGGTAGTGGACGCCATACCCATCCTGTGAGTGATAAGAAATGTATATATCTTCTTCATTTGAGTGTTTAGTTCAAGGTTAATTAAGTAACAACTCTAACAAGTACCATTTAACAACGGTAACAATGACTAACTAACAACGGCAACATAGATCAACTAACAACTCTAATAATTATAAACTAACAACGCTAACTTCAGTCAATTACCAAACTTTGCCAAAGAAATGCAGTAATATAGAAGCCATCAATAGCTAACTACCTTCAGAAAATAACATTCATTAGAACCTTCAATAGCTAATTACAATCAGAAAAAAAATTCATTAGCTAATTACAATCAGAAGAACATCTTTGCCAACAGGCCAAATGCTGCCAATTACTCAGTTATATACAATCATTAGTTGACTACAGCTAGTTAACAATCGGATATCATTACAGGCGGATAGCCAACCACGCTAACTCACACTACAGGGATCTGTGTCCTCGGTTCACAGCCAAGGCACCGCGGGTTCAGTCCCCGGGCATGACAGAGACGATTGGCCACGTTTCCTTTCATCTGATGCATCTGTTCACCTAGCAGGTAAACAGGTACCCGAGAGCTAGGTAACTGTTGTGGGTTGCGTCCTGGGAAGGTCAGGAGTGCCTCGATATGCCAAATTATTATTATTATTATTACTATTATTATTGTCATTATATTAATTTTTTCTGCCACAGACGTGCCACACATTTTAATTATAGTCTTGTCGGGGAATTTTTATTGATCTGCAAACATGTTATGACCAAACCACATGTATTTTTTTATTTTTATTTAATAATATACAATAAAATCATATATACATCAATTTAACAAGGAAATACTACAGATACAGTCGTATAATTCTAAGTAAAGCGACAACGTTTCGATCCGTCTTGGGTCATTATTAAGTATGTTTATTGAGACAAGAAGGAAATACATCTCAAAGGATAGAGTAGCTTAGGCTATTTCTACCCTTCCTCGTCTTGGGTCATTATGAAGCCGTGTGAAAAGTCGTATATAATGGTCCACGACGGACCGAAACGTCGTCGTTTCTCCGTCTTCTGACGTGTAGTTTGGTCATAATGTCTTCAGTCCCGTTATTGTGACTCTTCGTCTGCTAACAATGTTTCCGAAGAGTATCGTTTAACTAACTAGATCTTGCTAGGTACAAATAGATAGTTAACTAACAGATCTTGCTAGATACAATCATACAACAAACTACCCAACTACATTACACACAGAAACCACAATAACGTGATGCATCAATGAACAAATCCACAATGCCGATTGTGGATTTGTGCATGGGGGGGGGGGAGTTGTGTAAAACCCTGGTTTGTGTCTCGGAGAGGCTACAGGATCCAGTAAGATCAGTATAAGCAGGCGAAGAGTCACAATAACGTGCTGAAGTATGTTGACCAGACCACACGTGGTCGTATAAGCAGGCGAAGAGTCACAATAACGTGGCTGAAGTATGTTAACTTCAAGATCAGTATAACTTTGGTTTCAACTCTTTGACCATGTCGTAGCTCAGTCGATTAAGGCAGCGTCTGGGATGATCTAGGACGTAGGTTCGAATCCTCGTCACGGACCTAGTGGATTTGTTTTACCCAACAACAGCCAATAGCACGCTCTAAACACCGCAATTACTTCAACTAGCCTGCTGCAGCTAGTTAACAAGCCTCGGTAACTAAAAGCAACCAAAATACAATTAATAAGCCTCTCAAACTGCCTTAACTACAGCCTTGTAACAAGGTGTAGCAATAAAGCCCAGGGGGTGACGAGGTCAAGGGGGTAGGCTAAACGCTGTTTGTTTGGTCATGCCTATTAAGCCAAACAGCCACAACCTGTAAACAGTTTATTTTCACACGAGTAACAGTCTCCAGCGACAGCCTCTCCAACAGCCTCTCTCCCTTGGGTTCCAAAATAGCCCTTTTATGTTCAGTGGCAGTTTGCGTAGCCATAACAGCTGTTGGTTCAACAAAATACTGTCTAACTAACCACTAAGAATAAAGGTACTACAGCGACAGTGCCAATTTCAACTCGCTTAAAAAATAAATAAATAAATAAATTCCTCTGGGGGTCGGAGGGACCTTGATATAACCTAAGAATATATTTATAATAATAAAATATAATAATAATAATAATAATAATAATAATAATAATAATAATAATAATGTGCATATTTATAATAATTTATATAAATTATATTTTATAATAATATAATAAATATATACTTTAGGCTTTTATTTATAATAATAGCCTAAAGGATATATTAATAATTATATTATTATTATTATTATTATATTAAGTCCCCCCCCCCCAAGGTGGAACTACTGCCCCTCTCCAGGATGCAACCCACAACAGTTGCCTGACTCCCGGGTACCTATTTACTGCTGGTGAACAGCCGCATTAGATGAAAGGAAACGGGTCCAACCATTTCTGTCCCGCCCGGATTCGAACACAGGATCCTCCGATTGTGCGTCGAGAATAAAGCGAACTGTATTAACTTAGCAAAGACTGTAACTTCAGTTGGTTTAGGATAAGGTTAGTTAGCTTTGGTTAGGCAAAGTTAGTTAAGTTTTAAAGTTCTTAGGTGAGTCGTCTTTCATAAGGAGTAACTTGTATACACGTTGTATATAGAAGAGGCTGATTTAAGAGTTGCCTCAGTAAACTGTATATAAAATTAGACATATTTAGACACAATCGACTTGAGAATGGTCCAGGACGGACCGAAACGTCGTCGTCCCTTCACCTTCTAGTGTGTGGTCTGGTCAACATACTTTAGCCACGTTATTGTGACTCATCGCCTGCAAATTAGACATATCTTAACGCCTTTCTGTCTATTGAAATGAATTTATCTATGCTGCATTTAGTTAATTTACATAATATCCGCATCTAATTATTTCTTAAAGTAATCTGCAGTGTGAAGCGATTATTACGCATGTGTTGAGAACCAAGACCAGTTTTCAGACGAGTTTTATAATTCAATTCCAGAATTCAGAGCCTTGGTAACGGCAGGAAAAATTAAGACTGCAATTGTCTCCAGCTAGAGGGTCATAATGAATGAATTATCCTGCATAATCACTTTGCTCTAGCTCAGTAGCAGGAGAAAATTGATGGTTTAGGATTATAATTGAATGATGAAGCCTCTGAATTATCACATAAATGATTGATAATGTTGCAGTATTATGGCTGAAAGCGCAATTGAGCTCGGGCTTAAAACGAGCCTTTTTTTTCATGGATGACTTAACTATGCCAAGCAATTGGGCACTAGCCAGTCAATATCTTCCAGTCGTTGACGTCAGCATGTAGCCTGGTCTCTAGATTGGCCACACCGTAAAAATTACAACTATTTTGCCAACCCGAAAAGTACCAACCCACGCAACCCACCTAACATATATCAAGACTGATGCATAATTTTTTTTTTTACGAAACTTAAATTTGTATTAATGCTTAACATTTATAACGGATTGGTCCGCTCCGTAAGAAAACGTGCGACGTGTTAATTAGAGAACGGGCGGTTACTAGGCTAAACTTTCCTAACTCTGCAACATTGATCACACACAAAAATGCAACAGGACGGTGCAGGGGATCAGGTTGATACACAGCTGTTTGTTAAGGAAGATCGACATTCATTCCAAATACTCCTATGCAAATTCTATATTTTCTGTAGATAATAATTTAGGAAGCAATGAGGCTTCTAAGGACTTCTTGTATATTATTGTTCTTAATGAACAATAATACTTGAAAGGTTATCAAGGACATGCGTGTCGCGGAACTGCTTTGGTGTTGGGCTTAAGACCTATAACCTCTGGAGGGTTATTAAGACCACCACAACACCTTACTGACCAACCAGCAAGTTTGGTGTTGGACTTAAGACCTATCAACCTCTGGAGGGTTATTAAGACCACCACAACACCTTACTGACCAACCAGCAAGTTTGGTGTTGGACTTAAGACCTATCAACCTCTGGAGGGTTATTAAGACCACCACAACACCTTACTGACCAACCAGCAAGTTTGGTGTTGGACTTAAGACCTATCAACCTCTGGAGGGTTATTAAGACCACCACAACACCTTACTGACCAACCAGCAAGTTTGGTGTTGGACTTAAGACCTATCAACCTCTGGAGGGTCATAAAGACCACCACAACACCTTACTGACCAACCAGCAAGTATACTTTATCTCTGAACATAATTCCGGACGAAAGTAAACTGCGTGTATATACACCGAGAAGCTAATACACATTGGTGTGTATATCTCCCACAACATTATACACCAAGAGGGCTTTACACAGCATATTATTATTTTTACTGATTTTATTTGGTCCAATTAACAGTAGCGATAACTATCTCGGCGCGTCACGGTTGGTCGTGGCTCCAGGAGTATAATCAAGTGTCATAATCCTAAAATAATCCTGACTGATAAGTATAATTAAGGTTGATGGAGCAGGCGGGGTGGTCGGTTGAATCCTGAGTCTTATGACACGAGCAATTGTTAGGGAGAGACCAGAGTTAGTTTTGTAAAAGCACTTGAATTGCCTTGTGTGGTTGAGTGCTCATTAACTCATTATGGGCTGTGGTAGCGCTCTAATCCTGTCTTTGTAGGACAGATGAGAATGGTTTGTGTGACCAAGCTAGTTAGCATTGTAACAACGCTTAGCCCGAAACGCTAGGCGTGATAGTGGCTTTACAAGAATGTAAATTCAACTTAATTTCAATGTTCTCTGTTAACCCCCAATGTACCTTCTTGTATATAAATAAATAAATAAATAATAATAAGTAAACAGTGCGCCAGTTACCTGTGGTTCAATTACTCAATAATTCACTATATATTATAACAACTCTAACACTATGTAGGCCAGACGAAAGAGTATACATGCTGGTTAACATTGTATGGTTGTATTAACATTGTATAAATGTGTGTATGCGAATGTAAATGTGTGTGAATAAAATAAGACAAGAAGTATTATTCACTCGTATGCTATTTTGTCCACAACATGTGCATCACTATATCTTCTAAAGTGATATATCACTATAGATATATCACTAGAGTGATATATCACTATGGTGATATATCACTATTTAGAAATTAATGCCGGGAATAGCAACTGGCGTATTTACCAGCGCTCAAAGAAACATTATTTACATAGATGTTCTGAAGATTTGTTATTCTTAATATGCTCAAACGCTACACATCCTGACGTTTGGCCATACGCATATTGAAGTGAATTGGCTACCATCTCGCTGCCTGCCAATTGCTAGTGTGTTCGTGCAGGATGCCAGGTTGAGCAACTTTTAGCACATCGTGTTGAGTTAAGGTTCGTGTCTAGAGGGATCCAGGACGCTGGTTCGATCCTCGTCCTGTTAAAATGTGGTTGTGATTTCCCTGTGCAATACTCACATGTATTATGGCTTTTAAACAACTATAATGAGCTGGAAAACAGAGGTTGTGAAAACCACCTTCATTAACAGCCTCAAGAGCAAGTTCAGCAGATTATTAGATGACTAGGATATATAAATATACTATGTACGATGTAGCTATAAGGCGGGGGCCCAAGAGCTTGATCTAACCTTCCTTGTGCACAGCCATTTTTTGGTAAACACGGACCCACTCCTGAAAAAAAGTACAGCATGAATTCCAAAATTTATTGTACAAAATACTGAATAAAATTCACAGGCTTCCGCTTCCATCAGATATAAACAGACGCCGTTTAAAAAGCAAATCACTTACAATCCTGGTCAGCCAAACAGGAATAATGTTTACATTTGACGAGCCGGAGAACGAGAAGAATAATGCTTATGTCATCAAGAAACCCAGTCATTAAGCAGGGCGTCTGGAGACCAATTTAATTAATGTAATTAGTATGATTGGTTAGTTCGTTATGACAATTATTATCATTACGATCTTGAGGCTGTTTGTGGTGGCCTTAATGATAGGTGTCGGACTGACGACTTATGCTTTGTTTACAGTCTCCCAGTGTTGTTGTTCAGGAAGGTAGTTGCTGTAGATAATTGAGCAGTCATGGCTACTGGCTTGGTCAGTAACTATAGCATACCATTAGGCTACTCTGGTAATTGAGTGTCAGTAATAAGAATATATAAAGCTATTATGGTACTTATGTTCTAATATATAAAGTGTTTATCGAATGTTGTTGTTCAGGCTGATAGGTGTTGCAATTTACTGAGGGGATAATTGGGTCTGGTGGCCAGCGGGTTGTCAGTGACCAGAGTATATTATTAGTCTACATTGGTAATAGAGTGGCAGTAATTGGAGTATGCTAGGCTACTTGTGTACTAATATATCATGACATCTGGGTATGGTGTTGGCGTCCTTTGGTACTCTTTGTGTCAGTTATGGGAGTAGTTATTCAGTAAATTTTAGTAGTTATTTAGTTATTAGTAGTTAGTTATTCCAGCCTCATCATATGGGTACTGGCTTATAGAAAACGGAAATTGCTTGGAGAGATCTATCAGTGATAAGGTGTGTTCTCTGTCTCTCTAAGCCCCGCCTACGGGCCCTGGGGCCCGGTTCCTGGTGCCTAGTTTCCTGCTGGAGGAGACTTCAGGCCTGTTAGGCATATCGAGTCCTTCCTGGACCTAGCTGGGCTACTCCAGGATGCAACCCTCAATCGTTGCCTAACTCCCGGGTACCTATTACGGATAGGTGAACAGGGATGTTAGGTTGAAGGAAACGTGCCGAAATGTCTCTGTCTTTTAGGCACAACTAGGGAAGTACACACAAACACACACACACACAGGCTTGATAGAATTCTACGATCAGGTGCAAAGATTAAGCAAGAAAGAGAAGGATGGGCGGACTGCATTTTTTGGACTGTCGGAAAGCCTTTGACACAGTACCGCATAAGAAGTTGATGCATAAGCTGGAGAAACAGGCAGGAGTAACTGGTAGGGCGCTCCAGTGGATAAGGGAGTACCTAATCAATAGGAAGCAGAGAGTTACAGTGAGGGGTGAGATCTCAGAATGGCGTGAAGTCACCAGTGGAGTCCCACAGGGCTCTGTGCTTGGACCTATCCTGTTTCTGATATACGTAAATGATCTCCCAGAGGGTATAGACTCATTCCTCTCAATGTTTGCTGACGACGCCAAAATTATGAGAAGGATTAAGACAGAGGAGGACAGTTTGAGGCTTCAAGAAGACCTGGACAAGCTGCAGGAATGGTCGAACAAATGGCTGTTAGAGTTTAACCCAAGCAAATGTAATGTAATGAAGATAGGGGTAGGAAGCAGGAGACCAGATACAAGGTATCACTTGGGAGATGAAATACTTCAAGAGTCAGAGAGAGAGAAAGACCTGGGGGTTGATATCACGCCAGACCTGTCCCCTGAAGCTCATATCAAAAGGATAACATCAGCAGCATATGCCAGGTTGGCTAACATAAGAACGGCCTTTAGAAACTTGTGTAAGGAATCTTTCAGAACATTATATACCACATATGTCAGACAAATCCTGGAGTATGCGGCTCCAGCATGGAGTCCATATCTAGTCAAGCATAAAACTAAACTGGAAAAGGTTCAAAGGTTTGCCACCAGACAAGTACCCGAGCTGAGAGGTATGAGCTACGAGGAGAGACTACGGGAACTGAACCTCACTTCGTTGGAAGACAGAAGAGTTAGGGGGGACATGATCACCACATTCAAGATTCTCAGGGGAATCGACAGGGTTGATAAAGGCAGGCTATTTAACACAAGGGGCACATGCACTAGGGGACACAGGTGGAAACTGAGTGCCCAAATGAGCCACAGAGATATTAGAAAGAACTTTTTTAGTGTCAGAGTGGTTGACAAATGGAATGCATTAGGAAGTGATGTGGTGGAGGCTGACTCCATACACAGTTTCAAGTGTAGATATGATAGAGCCCAATAGGCTCAGGAACCTGAACACCTGTTGATTGACGGTTGAGAGGCGGGACCAAAGAGCCAGAGCTCAACCCCCGCAAGCACAACTAGGTGAGTACAACTAAGTGAGTACACACACACACACAGTTATGGAAATGGGATCAGGTGATAGGCGACCAAAGGGACAGTACACAATGAAGGGGAACAGCCTACCTGTGACGATTCGAGAAAGAGACCTGGGTGTGGATGTGACACCTAATCTAACTCCTGAGGCACATATAAATAGGATAACGACAGCAGCGTACTCTACACTGGCGAAAATTAGAACTTCTTTCAGAAACCTAAATGAGGAGGCTTTTAGGGCGCTTTACACTGCCTACGTGAGGCCAGTCTTAGAGTATGCCGTGCCATCATGGAGCCCCCACCTGAAGAAACACATAAGGAACTGGAGAAGGTTCAGAGGTTTGCGACGAGGCTTGTCCCAGGGTTACGAGGGATGGGTGTAAGGTACGGGATTGAAAGCTGTACCCTAAATTATCGCTAACAACACCCGCTCTTACTTTCTTATAAATAATGGGCGTGCAGAGGTCTACATAGTAATAGTCACCAGTTCTAACTACATGGGACAAGAAATACACCTTGGGGTACAATTTTACAAAAGGATTTTATTTAACCAACACCAGATTTCCTCACACTTCTTAGAACAGAGGGAGGGGGTGTACTTGGATCCACCACAGGATTGATACAGACAAAAAAGTGGGAGGGAAGGGTCCTTCTCCCTCTACAGCCTGGGACTTAAGGTCATTACTCTATTCCACTCCTCATAGGTCACTACAAAGGGCCTGCGTTTACAAATGAATATACAAAATAAATGTGGATAATCTGCCCATGTGACACACAGCTGAGCACATACACCTGAATTAACAACACACCACTCTCCCTACACACACAGGGTTCCAAAAATCCATATTTCCACAAACTCCTATCCCTAATTCATAAAGAAAAGGGGAAGCACTGCTATAAACATCTATAATACTGGACTTATCGTGTTTGTTGGAGACCATCCACAACACTGGTCTGGTTGCCACTGCCTCCCTCTCCCAAGTGACTGATAGGGGCTTGCACATGTCCCTGCCTGCCTGGTTCCAATGATGTCCCTTCCCTATACATATCATACACATTTCCCAATACTTCATTTATATGTATTATAATGTTCCAGGCTGTTTTTCTACATTTAACACTGTTGTTTCTCTATATTTTCTTACATTGAATCTGCTTTTTCTTAACCATTTTATCCCTTTTGTTTACATTGGATTTTCTTTTTAGGAGATTACATTTTCCTGTTGAGATGATGCTCTGTGCATCTGAATGGGGTCAGAGTTCTAGACTGTTTTTTCAACATTTAACACTGCTATTTCTCCCTAAACAAGGGTCTCTCTCAATAGCACTGCTATTTCTCCCTACACGAGGGTCTCTCTCTTACATAGGATATGAAGAGCGTCTGAAGGAACTGAACCTTACGACAGTAGAGAAAAGAAGGGAAAGAGGAGATATGATAGGGACATATAAAATATTCAGGAGAATTGACAAAGTTTAAATAGATGAAATGTTCACACGTAATAATAACAGAACGAGGGGACATGGGTGGAAGCTGGAAACTCAGATGAGTCACAGAGATGTTAGGAAGTTTTCTTTTAGCGTGAGAGTAGTGGGAAAATGGAATGCACTTAAGGAACAGGTTGTGGAAGCAAACTCCATTCACACCTTTAAAATTAGGTATGATAGGGAAATGGGACAGGAGTCATTGCTGTAAACAACCGATGGCTGGAAAGGCGGGATCCAAGAGTCAATGCTCGATCCTGCAATCACAAATAGGTGAGTACAAATAGGTAAGTACACACATGTGACAAAGAGAAGACGGGACACCACGAGCGTAGCTCTCATCCTGTAACTACACTTTGGTAATTAAACACACACACACACACACACACACACACACACACCACACACACACACACACACACACACACACACACACACACAGGCCTGGCCCTTGAGGGGCCTGGTAGCCTGGTGGATAGCGCGCAGGACTCGTAATTCTGTGGCGCGGGTTCGATTCCCACACTAGGCAGAAACAAATGGGCAAAGTTTCTTTCACCCTGAATGCCCCTGTTACCTAGCAGTAAATAGGTACCTGGGAGTTAGTCAGCTGTCACGGGCTGCTTCTTGGTGT
>WNGS01117916.1:27022-37991 GCA_020271785.1 Procambarus virginalis
AAAAAACTTCATTATCTAATTACAATGAGAAGAACATCTTTGCCAACAGGCCAAATGCTCCCATTACTCAGTTATATACAATCATTAGTTGACTACAGCTAGTTATAAAATCGGATATCATTACAGGCGGATAGCCAACCACGCTAACTCACTACAGTGATCTGTGTCCTCGGTTCACAGCCAAGGCAACCCGGGTTCAGTCCCGGGCATGACAGAGACGATTGGGCCACGTTTCCTTCATCTGATGCATCTGTTCACCTAGCAGGTAAACAGGTACCCGAGAGCCCTGGAAACACAAACCGAAACTGTCTCATTTTCCGCTTGTTACAACTTGTAATAAAGTTGTTACATCTTTGCTTAACGTGTTTATGACGTATTAGAACGTTGTTACAACTTGCTATATTGGTTGTTATAACTGGTTAGGTGGCGTTAAAACTTGTTCGAACGTTGTATCAACGTCGTAGTTTCGGTGTGTGTTTGGTGGGAGCTAGGTAACTGTTGTGGGTTGCGTCCTGGGGAAGGTCAGAAGGTGCCTCGATATGCCTAATTATTATTACTATTATTATTGTCATTATTATTAATTTTTTCTGCCACAGACGTGGCCACACAATTATAGTCTTGTCGGGAAATTTTTATTGATCTGCAAACATGTTATGACCAAACCACATGTATTTTGTTATCTTTATTTAATAATATACAATATAATCAATATATACATCAATTTAACAAGGAAATACTACATATACAGTCGCATAATTCTAAGTAAAGCGACAACGTTTCGATCCGTCTTGGGTCATTATCAAGTATGTTTATTGAGACAAGAAAGAAATACATCTCAAAGGGATAGAGCAGCTTAGGCTATTTCTACCCTTCCTCGTCTTGGGTCATTATCAATCCGTGAGAAAAGTCGTATATAATGGTCCACGACGGACCGAAACGTCGTCGTTTCTCCGTCTTCTGACGTGTAGTTTGGTCATAATATCTTCAGTCCCGTTATTGTGACTCTTCGTCTGCTAACAAGTGTTTCCGAAGAGTATCGTTAACTAACTAGATCTTGCTAGGTACAAAATAGATAGTTAACTAACAGATCTTGCAAGATACAATCATACAAAAACTACCCAACTACATTACACACAGAAACCACAATAACGTGATGCATCAATGAACAATTCACAAGGGCCGATTGTGGATTTGTGCATGGGGGGGGGGGGGAGTTGCGTAAAACCCTGGTTTGTGTCTCGGAGAGGCTACAGGATCCAGTAAGATCAGTATAACTTTGGTTTCAACTCTTTTGACCATGTCGTAGCTCAGTCTATTAAGGCAGCGTCTGGGATGATCTAGGACGTAGGTTCGAATCCTCGTCACGGACCTAGTGGATTTGTTTACCCAACAACAGTCAAATAGCACGCTCTAAACACCGCAATTACTTCAACTAGCCTGCTGCAGCTAGTTAACAAGCCTCGGTAACTAAAAGCAGCCAAACTACAATTAATAAGCCTCTCAAACTGCCCTTAACTACAGCCTTGTAACAAGGGTGTAGCAATAAAGCCCAGGGGTGACGAGGTCAAGAGGGTAGGCTAAACGCTATTGTTTGGTCATGCCTATTAAGCCAAACAGCAACAACCTGTAAACAGTTTATTTTCACACGAGTAAACAGTCTCCAGGCGACAGAATCGCCAACAGCCTCTCTCCCTTGGGTTCCAAAATAGCCCTTTTATGTTCAGTGGCAGTTTGCGTAGCCATAACAGCTGTTTGTTCAACAAAATACTGTCTAACCACTAAGAATAAAGGTACTACAGCGACAGTGCCAATTCAACTCGCTTAAATAAATAAATAAATAAATAAATTCCTCTGGGGGTCGGAGGGACCTTGATATAACCTAAGATATATTTATAATATATAAAAATATAATAATAGTAATAATATTATAATACAATAATAATAATAATATAATAATAATATAATAATAATGTGCATATTTATAATAATTTATATAATTATATTTTATAATAATATAATAAAATATATACTTTAGGCTTTTATTTATAATAATAGCCTAAAGGATATATTAATAATTATATTATTATTATTATTATTATTATATTAAAGTCCCCCCCCCCCCAAGGTGGTACTACTGCCCCTCTCCAGGATGCAACCCACAACAGTTGCCTGACTCCCGGGTACCTATTTACTGCTGGTGAACAGCCGCATTAGATGAAAGGAAACGGGTCCAACCATTTCTGTCCCGCCCGGGATTCGAACACAGGATCCTCCGATTGTGCGTCGAGAATAAAGCGAACTGTATTAACTTAGCAAAGACTGTTAACTTCAGTTGGTTTAGGATAAGGTTAGTTAGCTTTGGTTAGGCAAAGTTAGTTATGTTTTAAAGTTCTTAGGTGAGTCGTCTTTCATAAGGAGTAACTTGTATACACGTTGATATATAGAAGAGGCTGATTTATTAAGAGTTGCCTCAGTAAACTGTATATAAAATTAGACATATTTAGACACAATCGACTTGAGAATGGTCCAGGACGGACCGAAACGTCGTCGTCCCTTCACCTTCTAGTGTGTGGTCTGGTCAACATACTTTAGCCACGTTATTGTGACTCATCGCCTGCAAATTAGACATATATTAACGCCTTTCTGTCTATTGAAATGAATTTATCTATGCTGCATTTAGTTAATTTACATAATATCCGCATCTAATTATTTCTTAAAGTAATCTGCAGTGTGAAGCGATTATTACGCATGTGTTGAGAACCAAGACCAGTTTTCAGACGAGTTTTATAATTCAATTCCAGAATTCAGAGCCTTGGAAACGGCAGGAAAAATTAAGACTGCAATTGTCTCCAGCTAGAGGGTCATAATGAATGAATTATCCTGCATAATCACTTTGCTCTAGCTCAGTAGCAGGAGAAAATTGATGGTTTAGGATTATAATTGAATGATGAAGCCTCTGAATTATCACACAAATGATTGATAATGTTGCAGTATTATGGCTGAAAGCGCAATTGAGCTCGGGCTTAAAACGAGCCTTTTTTTTCATGGATGACTTAACTATGCCAAGCAATTGGGCACTAGCCAGTCAATATCTTCCAGTCGTTGACGTCAGCACGTAGCCTGGTCTCTAGATTGGCCACACCGTAAAAATTACAACTATTTTGCCAACCCGAAAAGTACCAACCCACGCAACCCACCTAACATATATCAAGACTGATGCATAAAAAAATATTACGAAACTTAAATTTTTATCAATGCTTAACATTTATAACGGATTGGTCCGCGCCGTAAGAAAACGTGCGACGTGTTAATTAGAGAACGGGCGGTTACTAGGCTAAACTTTCCTAACTCTGCAACATTGATCACACACAAAAATGCAACAGGACGGTGCAGGGGATCAGGTTGATACACAGCTGTTTGTTAAGGAAGATCGACATTCGTTCCAAATACTCCTATGCAAATTCTATATTTTCTGTAGTTAATAATTTAGGAAGCAATGAGGCTTCTAAGGACTTCTTGTATATTATTGTTCTTAATGAACAATAATACTTGAAAGGTTATCAAGGACATGCGTGTCGCGGAACTGCTTTGGAATTGGGCTTAAGACCTATTAACCTCTGGAGGGTTATTAAGACCACCACAACACCTTACTGACCAACCAGCAAGTTTGGTGTTGGACTTAAGACCTATCAACCTCTGGAGGGTTATTAAGACCACCACAACACCTTACTGACCAACCAGCAAGTTTGGTGTTGGACTTAAGACCTATCAACCTCTGGAGGGTCATAAAGACCACCACAACACCTTACTGACCAACCAGCAAGTATACTTTATCTCTGAACATAATTCCGGACGAAAGTAAACTGCGTGTATATACACCGAGAAGCTAATACACATTGGTGTGTATATCTCCCACAACATTATACACCAAGAGGGCTTTACACAGCATATTATTATTTTTACTGATTTTATTTGGTCCAATTAACAGTAGCGATAACTATCTCGGCGCGTCACGGTTGGTCGTGGCTCCAGGAGTATAATCAAGTGTCATAATCCTAAAATAATCCTGACTGATAAGTATAATTAAGGTTGATGGAGCAGGCGGGGTGGTCGGTTGAATCCTGAGTCTTATGACACGAGCAATTGTTAGGGAGAGACCAGAGTTAGTTTTGTAAAAGCACTTGAATTGCCTTGTGTGGTTGAGTGCTCATTAACTCATTATGGGCTGTGGTAGCGCTCTAATCCTGTCTTTGTAGGACAGATGAGAATGGTTTGTGTGACCAAGCTAGTTAGCATTGTAACAACGCTTAGCCCGAAACGCTAGGCGTGATAGTGGCTTTATAAGAATGTAAATTCAACTTAATTTCAATGTTCTCTGTTAACCCCCAATGTACCTTCTTGTATATAAATAAATAAATAAATAATAAGTAAACAGTGCGCCAGTTACCTGTGGTTCAATTACTCAATAATTCACTATATATTATAACCACACTAACACTATGTAGGCCAGACGAAAGAGTATACATGCTGGTTAACATTGTATGGTTGTATTAACATTGTATAAATGTGTGTATGCGAATGTAAATGTGTGTGAATAAAATAAGACAAGAAGTATTATTCACTCGTATGCTATTTTGTCCACAACATGTGCATCACTATATCTTCTAAAGTGATATATCATTATAGATATAACACTAGAGTGATATATCACTATGGTGATATATCACTATTTAGAAATTAATGCCGGGAATAGCAACTGGCGTATTTACCAGCGCTCAAAGAAACATTATTTACATAGATGTTCTGAAGATTTGTTATTCTTAATATGCTCAAACGCTACACATCCTGACGTTTGGCCATACGCATATTGAAGTGAATTTGCTACTATCTCACTGCCTGCACATTCCTAGTGTGTTCGTGCAGGATGCCAGGTTGAGCAACTTTTAGCACATCGTGTTGAGTTAAGGTTCGTGTCTAGAGGGATCCAGGACGCTGGTTCGATAAAATGTGGTTGTGATTTCCCTGTGTAATACTCACATATATTATGGCTTTTAAACAACTATAATGAGCTGGTAAACAGAGGTTGTGAAAACCACCTTCATTAACAGCCTCAAGAGCAAGTTCAGCAGATTATTAGATGACTAGGATATATAAATATACTATGTACGACGTAGCTATAAGGCGGGGCCCCAAGAGCTTGATCTAACCTTCTCCTTGTGCACAGCCACTTTTTGGTAAACACGGACCCACTCCTGAAAAAAAGAAAAGTACGGCATAAATTCCAAAATTTATTGTACAAAGTACTGAATAAAATTCACAGGCTTCCGCTTCCATCAGATATAAACAGACGCCGTTTAAAAAGCAAATCACTTACAATCCTGGTCAGCCAAACAGGAATAATGTTTACATTTGACGAGCCGGAGAACGAGAAGAATAATGCTTATGTCATCAAGAAACCCAGTCATTAAGCAGGGCGTCTGGAGACCAATTTAATTAATGCAATTAGTATGACTGGTTAGTTCGTTATGACAATTATTATCATTACGATCTTAAGGCTGTTTGTGGTGGCCTTAATGATAGGTGTCGGACTGACGACTTATGCTTTGTTTACAGTCTCCCAGTGTTGTTGTTCAGGAAGGTAGTTGCTGTAGATAATTGAGCAGTCATGGCTACTGGCTTGGTCAGTAACTGCAGCATACTATTAGGCTACTCTGGTAATTGAGTGTCAGTAATAAGAATATATATCAAGCTATTATGGTACTTATGTTCTAATATATAAAGTGTTTATCGAATGTTGTTGTTCAGGCTGATAGGTGTTGCAATTTACTGAGGGGATAATTGGGTCTGGTGGCCAGCGGGTTGTCAGTGACCAGAGTATATTATTAGTCTACATTGGTAATAGAGTGGCAGTAATTGGAGTATGCTAGGCTACTTGTGTACTAATATATCATGACATCTGGGTATGGTGTTGGCGTCCTTTGGTACTCTTTGTGTCAGTTATGGGAGTAGTTATTCAGTAAATTTTAGTAGTTATTTAGTTATTAGTAGTTAGTTATTCCAGCCTCATCATATGGGTACTGGCTTATAGAAAACGGAAATTGCTTGGAGAGATCTATCAGTGATAAGGTGTTCTCTGTCTCTCTAAGCCCCGCCTACGGGCCCTGGGGCCCGGTTCCTGGTTCCTAGTTTCCTGCTGGAGGAGACTTGGGGCCTGTTAGGCATATCGAGTCCTTCCTGGATCTAGCTGGGCTACTTCAGGATGCAACCCTCAATCGTTGCCAAACTCCCGGGTACTGTACCTATTTACGGCTAGGTGAACAGACGTGTTAGGTGGAAGGAAACGTGCCGAAATATCTCTGTCTGTCTCTGTCTTTTAGGCACAACTAGGGAAGTACACGCACACACACACACACACACACACACCACACACACACACACAACACACACACACATTTGGGAGGGAAATCCTGCAAGAGTCAAACAGAGAGAAAGATCTGGGGGTTGATATCACACCGAACCTGTCCCCAGAAGCCCACATCAAAAGAATATCATCAGCGCATATGCTAGACTGGCCAACATAAGAACTGCCTTTAGAAATTTGTGTAAGGAATCTTTCAGAACCCTGTATACCACTTATGTAAGACCAATCCTGGAGTATGCAGCTCCAGCCTGGAGTCCATACCTAGTTAAACACAAGACAAAGTTAGAGAAGATTCAGCGGTATGCCACCAGGCTCGTCCCGGAACTGAGAGGATTGAGCTACGAGGAAAGGCTAAAGGAGCTGAACCTCACATCCCTGGAAAACAGAAGAGTAAGGGGAGACATGATAACCACCTACAAAATTCTCAGGGAATTGACAGGGCGGACAAAGACAAACTCTTCACCACGGGTGGGACACGAACAAGGGGACACAGGTGGAAACTTAGTACCCAGATGAGCCACAGAGACGTAGAAAGAATTTTTTCAGTGTCAGAGTAGTTAATAAATGGAATGCACTAGGAAGTGATGTGGTGGAGGCTGACTCCATACACAGTTTCAAATGTAGATATGATAGAGCCCAGTAGGCTCAGGAATCTGTACACCTGTTGATTGACAGTTGAGAGGCGGGACCAAAGAGCCAAAGCTCAACCCCCGCAAGCACAATTAGGTGAGTACAATTAGGTGAGTACACACACACACACACACACAGAGTGGGGGCCTCGTAGCCTGGTGGATAGCGCGCAGACTTGTAATTCTGTGGCGCGGGTTCGATTCCCGCACGAGGCAGAAACAAATGGGCAAAGTTTCTTTCACCCTGAAGCCCCTGTTCCCTACCAGTAAATAGGTACCTGGGAGTTAGTCAGCTGTTACGGGCTGCTTCCTGGTGTGGTTTGTGTGTGTTGGGTTTGTGTGTGTGGGAAAAAAATAGTAGTTAGTAACAGTTGATTGACAGTTGAGAGGCGGGCCGAAGAGCAAGCTCAACCCCCGCAAACACAACTAGGTGAATACAACTAGGTGAATACAACTAGGTGAATACCACAACACACACACACCACACACACCCACACACCACACACACACACCACACACACACACACACACACACACACACACACACAACCCACACACCACACACACACACCACACAGAGTTATGGAAACGTAATAGGCGACCAAAGGGACAGTACACAATGAAGAGGAACACCTACCTGTGACGACGCGAGAAAGAGACCTGGGAGTGGACGTAACACCTAATCTATCTCCTGAGGCACATATAAATAGGATAACGACAGCAGCGTACTCTACACTGGCGAAAATTAGAACTTCTTTCAGAAATCTAAGTGAGGAGGCTTTTAGGGCGCTTTACACTGCCTACGTGAGACCAGTCTTAGAGTATGCCGCGCCATCATGGAGTCCCCCACCTGAAGAAACACATAAGGAAACTGGAGAGGTTCAGAGGTTTGCGACGAGGCTTCTCCCAGGGTTACGAGGGATGGGTGTAAAGTATGGGATTGAAAGCTGTACCCTAAAGTATCGCTAACAACACCCGCTCTTACTTTCTTATAAATAACGGAAGTGCAGAGGTCTACATAGTAATAGTCACCAGTTCTAACTACATGGGACAAGAAATACACCTTGGGGTACAATTTTACAAAAGATTTTATTTAACCAACACCAGATTTCCTCACACTTCTTAGAACAGAGGGGGGGGGGGGGTTACTTGGATCCACCACAGGATTGATACAGACAAAAAAGTGGGAGGAAGGGTCCTTCTCCCTCTACAGCCTTGGACTTAAGGTCATTACTCTATTCCACTCCTCATAGGTCACTACAAAGGGCCTGCGTTTACAAATGAATATACAAAATAAATGTGGATAATCTTCCTGTGACACACAGCTGAGCACATACACATTAATTAACAACACACCACTCTCCCTACACACACAGGGTTCCAAAAATCCTTATTTCCACAAATTCCTATCCCTAACTCATAAAGAAAAGGGGGAAGCACTGCTATAAACATCTATAATACTGGACTTATCGTGTTTGTTGGAGACCATCCACAACACTGGTCTGGTTGTCACTGCCTCCCTCTCCCAAGTGACTGATAGGGGCTTGCACATGTCCCTGCCTGCCTGGTTCCAATAATGTCTCCTCCCTATACATGTCATACACATTTCCCAATACTTTATTTATATGTCTTATAATGTTCCAGGCTGTTTTTCTACATTTAACACTGTTGTTTCTCTATATTTGCTTACATTGAATCTGCTTTTTCTAACCATTTTATCCTTTTGTTTACATTGGGTTTTTTTTAGGAGATTATATTTTCCTGTTGAGATGATGCTCTGTGCATCTGAATGGGGTCAGAGTTCCAGACTGTTTTTTCAACATTTAACACTGCTATTTCTCCCTAAACAGGGTCTCTCTCATAGCACTGCTATTTCTCCCTACACGAGGGTCTCTCTCTTACATAGGATATGAAGAGCGTCTGAAGGAACTGAACCTTACGACAGTAGAGAAAAGAAGGGAAAGAGGAGATATGATAGGGACATATAAAATATTCAGGAGATTGACAAAGTTTAAATAGATGAAATGTTCACACGTAATAATAACAGAACGAGGGAACATGGGTGGAAACTGGAAACTCAGATGAGTCACAGAGATGTTAGGAAGTTTTCTTTTAGCGTGAGAGTAGTGGGAAAATGGAATGCACTTTAGGAACAGGTGGTGGAAGCAAACTCTATTCATGCTTTTAAATTAGGTATGATAGGGAAATGGGACCATAGTCATTGCTGTAAACAACCGATAGCTGAAAAGGCGGGATCCAAGAGTCAATGCTCGATCCTGCATCACAAATAGGTGAGTACAAATAGGTGAGCACACACATGTGACAAAGAGAAGACGTACACCACGAGCGTACCTCATCCTGTAACTATACTTGGTAATTAAACACACACACACACACACTCCCACACACACCCACACAACACACACACCCTACACACCACACACACACACACACACACACACACACACACCACACACACACACACACACACACACACACACACACAGGCCTGGCCCTTGAGGGGCCTGGTAGCCTGGTGATAGCGCGCAGAACTCATATTCTGTGGCGCGGGTTCGATTCCCGCACCAGGCAGAAACAAATGGGCAAAGTTTCTTTCACCTGAATGCCCTGTTCCCTAGCAGTAAATAGGTACCTGGGAGTTAGTCAGCTGTCCGGTCTGCTTCTTGGTGTGGTTGTGTGTGTGTACTCACCTAGTTGTACTCACCTAGTTGTGCTTGCGGGGGTTGAGCTCTGGCTCTTGGTCCCGCCTCTCAACCGTCAATCAACAGGTGTACAGTTTCCTGAGCCTAATGGGCTCTATCATATCTACACTTGAAACTGTGTATGGAGTCAGCCTCCACCACATCGCTTCCTAATGCATTCCATTTGTCAACCACTCTGACACTAAAAAGTTCTTTCTAATATCTCTGTGGCTCATTTGGGCACTCAGCTTCCACCTGTGTCCCCTAGTGCGTGTGCCCCTTGTGTTAAACAGCCTGTCTTTATCAACCCTGTCGATTCCCCTGAGAATCTTGAATGTGGTGATCATGTCCCCCCTAACTCTTCTGTCTTCCAACGAAGTGAGGTTTAATTCCTGCAGTCGCTCCTCGTAGCTCATACCTCTCAGCTCGGGTACTAGTCTGGTGGCAAACCTTTGAACCTTTTCCAGTTTAGTCTTATGCTTGACTAGATAGGGACTCCATGCTGGAGCCGCATACTCCAGGATTGGTCTGACATATGTGGTATATAATGTTCTGAATTCCTTACACAAGTTTCTAAAGGCCGTTCTTATGTTAGCCAACCTGGCATATGCTGCTGATGTTATCCTCTTGATATGAGCTTCAGGGGACAGGTCTGGCGTGATATCAACCCCCAGGTCTTTCTCTCTCTCTGACTCTTGAAGTATTTCATCTCCCAAATGATACCTTGTATCTGGTCTCCTGCTTCCTACCCCTATCTTCATTACATTACATTTGCTTGGGTTAAACTCTAACAGCCATTTGTTCGACCATTCCTGCAGCTTGTCCAGGTCTTCTTGAAGTCTCAAGCTGTCCTCCTCTGTCTTAATCCTTCTCATAATTTTGGCGTCGTCAGCAAACATTGAGAGGAATGAGTCTATACCCTCTGGGAGATCATTTACGTATATCAGACAGGATAGGTCCAAGTACAGAGCCCTGTGGGACTCCACTGGTGACTTCACGCCAGTCTGAGGTCTCACCCCTCACTGTAACTCTCTGCTTCCTATTGCTTAGGTACTCCTTATCCACTGGAGCGCCCTACCTGTTACTCCCTGCCTGTTCCTCCAGCTTATGCATCAACCTTTTATGGGGTACTGTGTCAAAGGCTTTCCGACAGTCCAAAAAAATGCAGTCCGCCCACCCTTCTCTTTCTTGCTTAATTCTTGTCACCTGATCGTAGG